>APFE030810985.1:0-32159 GCA_000404065.3 Pinus taeda
AGTATTATATTGTAATAATAAAAAATAATAATAAATAAATGTATGAATAGTCAGCCAATTTTGGCAGAGGATGTAAACAAGGACGATATAAACCTAAATCGTATCATCACATATAAACCATAAACAAGAGATTCCTGTAAACCCAGCTTTGTCCTCCTCTCGTTAAAAATGGAACTTTCCTTCTCTCCGCAAACAGAAAGCGAAGATCCCCACGAGTTCTCAACGTGGTGGTCTCAGATGCCCAGAAATCTGAAGGAGGTGGTGGTTGCCACCGGAAAAGTTAGTTACTTATTTCGACGCCCGTAAAGAATGGAATGCACTTCTTTTATCCACACAATTTATAAATAATGATTGGGTTGTACCGCTCCCCACAAAGAAACCATGGCTTGTAATGTTGGAATTCATGGGATTGTATGGCTTACTGATTCTTCACAAGCACCTGGAAAATACTGTCCCTTGCCTTGTTAAAGAAAAAATATGGCTTCGGCGAGAGCAGTGCTCGCCCGAACCCAACCATTACTTATAAATTGCGTGGATGAAAGGACAGCATTCCATTCTTTACAGATAAGCTTTCCGGCGGCAACCATGCCAACACTCTCTCTTTGAGATTACTGGGCAATTGGGAAATTTTCACTTGTGATTAAAGATGTCCTGCCCAAGAGGTTTGGACGAGGTCTCCAAACATAGAAGTGGATCTACCCGTGATATACTCTTTACATATTCGTTGTCCATTCCTCTTCCATATCCGTTGTCTATTCCTTTTCCCAGAATAACCGACCTTTCATATATTAATTTATTATTATTTTACGTTGTCATAATATATAATTTATAATTAAAATAATATAACATGATATTTCAAGGGTTGATGATAATGGCATTATCATGGATGTTGATAGGAATGGAACCAAATTTAACGAATGATCGAATGGCTTTATCTGGCCATCTGGAATGACTTGTATTTTAATGCTAATGGGAGAAGTGTAATAATGGGGAAGTGTAATAAGTAATATTATACTGACTTAGGTTGGGTATTTTAATATATTAGAGATTGTAAAGGTGTGTAGAATTGTCTAATTGAAATGGTTGAAGCGGAAAACTTGTATTTTGGTTTGGAATGATAATTATGTATTAGATTTAGGTGGTTTAGAGTGTTTCTTTTATGTTGGTAATAAATAATTAAAATAATATTTTAAATATTGAAATGATGAATGTTTAATAGTTTATTTATACATATTAAATCATGCTATATGTTCATTTTTTTTACCAATAAGAAATAAGATCTTCTTATCACTTATAATATAAGATGCGACAACTATTCAATGGATGTTCTTATATTGCCAACAATGAAAACTTTTATAATTCTACATCATATAATGGACCCGTATATGTATGGAGCTTTTGTGTGAACTCTCTAGTATGGTAAACCAATGATGTTACCTCTGAATTACAGGGTTTCACCAACGTACCAATGTTAGTGCCCCTTATTGAATGAAACACTAGTACCCTAATGGCTTGTCATATATATCTATATCTATATATATAATAAAATCCTTATTCATATATTCTAAAATCATAAATGAACAACCCAACTACCTTCATGGAGACTTAAATCAAACCCCTTCAAACTTCTCAATGAAAATATTTTCCAAAGGGAATCATCTATTATTAGATGAAGATTGGTGGATCCAAAAGTTTGGAAATGCCTTGTGCAACTCAATGAAATCAAATGTTTCAAAAGTTGCATGGATGAATCACAACGTTGAACAACCCTACTACCTTCATGTAGACTTAAATCAAACCCCTTCAAACTTCTCAATAAAAATATTTTAATCAAATGTTTCAAAAGTTGCGTGGATGAATGACAACAATGGTAGGATGGGATTGTGATCAGGTGACTTGAACTTCATTGATGACTCTACCTATTTTTGAGTCAATTCTAAAAATTCCCCAAAAAAATTAATGCATGTTAGATGACGGAATGATAATAGGATAACAATAAGTGAAAAAAACTTTAACCTCTCACAAACAAACAAAAATTGAGAATCTTTTAGTTACTAAAATTTTATTTTCATTATCTTAAAAAAAGAGATAAACATGGCATAACTAATTTAACTTTAATCTTTTTATGAATGCATTATTTTCCTCCACCTTAATATTTCCTTAATTATATGATAACAAAAACATATGAGCTAATTTATTGTTGTCAAATCCTTTTTCTATAAAGTCTACATATTCAAGTTTATTTTGCAACTAAATAGGGCAAATTCCAATTTTACACTTTTCACTCAAAATGGAAAACCTCCATCTATCTTGATTTTTTTTAAAAGAAAATACTATTGCAAAAGGTGGGGGCATATCCATGTGTCTTTCAATTTGTGTGTGTATATAGAAACACCATAAATATAGCTTTGCTTATTAGCTTATCCAACTACCAAATTTAGTCAAATAAAACAAATACAATGGTAATGTGACTTTTGTCATAGATATAGCGATCTATGAGTTTTCCATTTTTAAAAATGGTCCGCTCCTCACATTACCATCAATCTTTCCTCTATTTATTGCCTTATCATTATCTGATTTTTTCAGATATCTGATCCTGATGATGAGCCACTGAGATTGGTTCGAAACATTGATACAATAAAACATGATTGTGATGACTTCGTAAGACATCACTGCACAAAATGTTGATCCCAGAAGCCTCAAATCTATAGTAAATAAGATGTTGTAAATCTAACCTTCTTAATAATATATATACTTGCACCAATTAAAAGTTGTCAATGCTGACATAATGAACATATCGATAATGTATGGAAGTTTGATTTCCTCTCTCATGCAAGTATTAGAATATAAGCAATCAAATGAATTGATGTACAAAATTTCCAAAGAAACTCTTTCCAATGAAAAATTAACCTCACTGTATATATTTCACTTTCAATTTTTAATAATATTACAATTCACTCCAAAAAAAATCAAATAAATAGAAATTTAATATATAATAAGAAATTAAACCCTGATTTATTTTAATTTTAATTTTAAATAATTTTAAGTTAGATTAATTTCACTTTCAATTTCTAAATAATATACAATTCAACTCCCAATAAATCAAATAATAGAAATTTATATATATAATTAAGAGTAATAACTTATTTATTTTAATTTTAATATTAAATAATTAAAAAAATCTAATTTATGATTAAATATCATTTGTTGAAACCAAGCAACTTTAATTAATTTCTTCTTAGTCACGTGTTTTCTAAGTTAAAACCTATAATATGATTTAAATTAAAAGAGAAGAATGAATACATTTAATAATAAAAACACTTAATAATTTTTGACATTTTAATATTATCATATAATAATATTTTGACATTTTAAATTCATCATATAATTAAGTTGTAGTTTAAAAGTTTTATAATTATAATTTTTTTTATAAGTTTCTAAAATAATGAAAAATAATGAATATCATTATTATTTCAAATAATATGTTTTTTTTAATTTTAGAATATAATACAAATAAATAAAATTATAGGACCAATATTATAGAGCAAAATTACATTAATAATTAATATTAAAATTATTATTTAAAAAAACATATTAAATTTAATTATAAATTGTAAATATAATTAAACAAATTCTAACATAGATTATTTTTAAAAACTGCTAGTGAAAATAATAATTAACTATATTTATAGCTCAAATTTCAACCAATTATGTTGTTACATAAGTTTTATAAAAATAAAAAATATATGAATTTTTTGTTGTTGTTTGGAATGGTCAATGTTTTGGAAACAAGGAAGCGTTTTGGAATTCACATGTATAATATGATACCACTCAAACCTAAAAATGCAAAGAATTAGATAGATACATAATTATAATATAAAATAAAAAGCAGGTAGCAAGGTTCGAGCGGTCCTCCACAAATGATGAAAGTCGGTGGGATCCATCCATAAAACAATGGCTTTGGCATAATTACATTATGAATTGGACTCGAGAAGAAAATATCAAAGCTTAAGGATCGTATGAATCTCCAGGGATTCCTCCATTGTTGAAGCATAGGGCTATCCAATTTTTAGAGGATTGGTCCAAGCTTTAGCTTATAGAGTAGTGTGTTTCTTTTGCAGAGTAAATAATAGACGTTGCTTCTGAATTTAGGCTTTTGTGATCCATAATGAATTAAGTAAATAGTTTAGGTAGAAATCACATAAGAGAATTTATTGGCCAACGCGTTGTGGTTCCATCATTAGGAACAGATGAAGAGGCTCACAATGGCAAACATCTCTACATTACTCTCTATTTAAGCCTTTGCCATAGTCTTCCTCTTCATCTGGTCTTGATGATGAACCACACTTGTTTCTTTGAAACGTGTTGGCCAAAAATTTCTCTTATGTGATTTCTACCAAAGACTTTTTTGAATAGAAGCATCTTCCAATATTTTAAAATATTAAAAGAATCAAATTTTCATATAGCAGGCTTGAATTCCATAGCCTAGGTGGCCGACAGGATGACACAACACCAAATTAATTTTTTGAATAGAGGTCTGTATAAGGATAAAATACGCACAATAATCCTCATCTTTAATAGAAGGCATGCCGAAAGGCAAGTGTGAATTGAGCCTAGATTACTCATCTTGCAACTCCCATGCCTTATTGTATTTTCCTAACGAAATTGTACTTTACAAGATAGTTCCAACTCTAGTTTCTTGAAAAATGATCAACAAAATAAGTAGTTTAAGGAAGCCTCTGGCTCAAACATTGATTGATCTATAACTAACGCTAGTAATGACAAATTTGTACAAACTAGGCATATGTTACTTCTTGACTAATTTATGATAAATCCACAAACTTGCACATGATTCAGAAGCTTCGCACCCCAATGCCAAATTATTTAAACATGATGCGACAAGAAAGAAGAAGTCTCAGAGAAATAAAGAAGTCATTGAGCTTCGTATGTCCAAAACTCAAAAGCACTGAAGTCAATATATAACCTTCATCTTGAAGTGTATATCAATCTATGTGTGAGTATTCATGTTGGATTCTCTTACGTTCTTTCCTGCCAAAGTAAGACTAAAGTAAGCAAAGTCATTTACTCCATCCCCATGCATATTAAATGATCCATACTCAGTCATTCACTCTATAAATGGATTTTAATGGAAGATGTACGATGCAACATTTGTTGATATGTTATTGTTGAGACGAGGAAGGATTCAAGAGAAATGTTGCACATATATCACTCCTGGATGGAAAAGGTAGATAGAAATATGAGTTGAATTGATCCAAAAGGAAGGCCTATCGACTGAAATATTTATAAAATAAATTATTTTTTTCTCGAACTTTAGTATTAAATATAAAATAACATTTTATTTATAATGGAAATTTTTATATTTTTAAAATTTATTTTGGAATATTAATTAATGTAATATAAAATTATATATAATTAAAAAATTTAATTAAAATATTGAATATTGAATAAATAAATAACATTATGATTTTTTTTTGTAATCTTAAGAGTACCCGTGATTTATTCATCTATAAACAAGCATGTTACAATATATAAGTTGTTTGGTGGCCTCAACCTGCCAAGTGGGAAACCAGGTTTGTTGGTCATCGAATCGCATTATAAGCCATCCAAAACATAAATAGTTCAAGTCTATTTAACCAAGTCTTATGAGGCTGATAGTTTAGAAAGCAACTAGTAAGCATAACAATGTAAACATAAATGGTACCCGACATATACGACCAATATTAATTCAAATTAACAGGCAAAACTTCCAGCAAAATCATATGATGATTACACCATAGTAGGATCTTTAGCACTTCATCCTAGCAATTCAGATTGCGGAAAACATGGGATATGTTTCTCAAAGCAACCCAGGCGAGTGTTCTAATTCGTTGACTGAAGTTGAATATGGTGGAGCTCTTTTTGAATGTCTCGGAGGCCTAACTCAGGCTCACTTTATGTTGTTGTGTTGCTGGTCGCAACCATTGCTTTGAAAACTATGCATTTCATTAATTAGCAGAGATGGACAGATTGTTTAAACAGGGTGAGATGGCCACAAGTTGACCTAGGGTTCGTTATTATCTCCCCCAAATCTTCAGCTAGCAGTTCAATCTCAACTTTCACATTCAACTTTACCTCCTAGGTAGTGATCAATTGGTTCACCTTCACTGGGGTCCCTTCGTAGCTTGCTATCTCATTTAGGAGAGAGATTCTTCCCAGGACCTTAAGGTTATCACTACCATAAATCATATGATGTCCATTTCCCGCTTATCATACCTTCCTTTAGGGGTGGGCATCCTCCTTGGATTCCAACAAAAAGAGATGTATAAGGAGGAAACACAATGAAAATAAGACAACATGAATGTTATTTATTATATCAAAGATGTCATCTCCCTATTAATATTTCTATTTTATTATACTTATTTTGTTTGACTCATTTGACACTTTCACATTATTATAAAATTTCATTTTGGTAGATAGGATGTCAACTATTTGGATAATGTCTACTTTTTGTTTGAGTTTCCATGTTTATAATTTTCTTAATCACTTTTTCATATTTTTATTTATTAATAAATGATGAGGAGGGGCTGAACACCAATTTCCAATTCATAAATAATGATTGGGTTGTGGTGCCTCCCAGCAAGAAACCACCATGGCTTGTAATTTTGCATAGCAAATGGAATTCATGGGATTGTATGGCTTATTGCTTCTTCACAAACACCTGGAAACCAGTGCTCGCTAGATGACTCAAAATGGCGGTGATGAGATCGTCACCGATGTTGTCTCCAAATGTTTTTCTAGGTGTTTGTGAAGAAATAGTGAGCGATGAAATCCAATGAGTTTGAGCTCCAGTGGTACAACATTACAAGCCATGGTTTCTTGTGAGAGGCACCACAACCCAATCATTACTTATAAATTGTGTGGATGAAGAAGAGCATTCAATTCTTAATAGACACCACAATATGTAGATAAGCTTTCAGGTGGCAAAAATACCAACACTTTCTCTTTGAGATTGCTAGGCAATTGAGACCACCACGTTGAGCACCCCTGTAGAACATCCCTTTCTGTTTGTGGAGGGATGAAAATTTCAATTTTTAATGACTTGGAAACTTTCACTTTTCATTAAATATGCCCTGTGTGTGCAAGAGGTTTGGACGAGGTCTCCAAACATAGAGGTGGATCTACCAGGGATATACTATTTACATATTCGTTGTCATTCCCCTTCCCTATTCGCTATCTATTCCTCTTCCCAAAATAGCCCACCTTTCATATATTAATTTATTATTATTTTACATTATCATAATATATTATTGATTATTAAAGTAATATAACATAATATAAAAAGGGTCGATCATAATGGCATTATAATCGATTTTGATAGGAAACAAAACCAATTTAATGAATGATCAAATGGTTTTATCTACCCATTTGAAATGACTTATAATTTAAGGCTAATGGGAGAAGTGTAATAAGTAATAGTATATTGATTTATGCTGGGTATTTTAATATATAAGAGATTGTAAAGGTTTAAATAATTGTTTAATTGAAATTGTTGGAGTGGAAAACTTGTATTTTGGTTTGGAATAATAATTGTTATATTAGATTTAGGTTCTTTAATGTGTTTGTTTTACGTTGGTAATATGTAATTAAAATAATATTTGAAATATTGAGATGATGAAAGTCCAATAGTTTACTTAATCATATCAAAGGTGTCATATGCACACTTTTTTTCTCAATGAGAAATAACATCTTTTTATCACTTACAATATAAGATGTGGCAACTATTCAAAGGATCGTTCTCATATTTCCGACAATGGAAAATTTTATAATTCTACATTATGTAATGGACCTGCATATTTCTAGAGCTTTTGTATGAAATCTCTAGTATGGTAAACCAATGATGTTCCTTCTAATTTTTTTTCCTCATTGACAAAGCTTAAAAACCAATTCTTGGGTTTCCTGCCAAGGGTTGTAATTCTAAATCCTTCGATATTCATGCAACAGAGTACAACTAGATGATAATTTAAACAGAAAATTGCAAAATACTTATTCGTTAAATAATGGGGTTAGACTAAATAAATAATAGATCGAGACGATGCTTGCACGACCATGAAAGTGACTCAGTGTGTGAGTGTGACAAATGCTTTCATAGCAAACAAAACAAGCACATACGAAGTGAAGACTTTGAGCACTAGAATATGGTTGAAAGCATGAATTAGACACCAACATGCAGAAACTTGAATGAAATGAACAAGCAAGGCAGATGCGAGGACTCACACGAGCTCACGAAGTGAACCCACGTGTGTGCAGTCATAAAGTGAAATTCTCAAGAAAGGCTCTAAAATTGGTGCATGGCAAAATTTTGGAAGGTGGTTGTAGCCACTACAACATAAATTTAACAATATTAATATTATAATATATTAATATGAATACTATATTTACTAAGAATAATAATACTAATCTTTTAATATTAATAGTAGGGTTAATAATATTATTTTGTATGGTGTCAATAATAATTTGGCCCATGGTATTAGACACATAGGCGTCACCTAAATAAAATCTATTTTTTTAATGTTAGTAAGTATAAAGAGGTTTATGGAGTAAATATAAAAGGATGTTTTATTTATTTACCATACCTCTCGTTTATTTATATTTATATTTATTTTTCATATCTCTTTTATTTACCATGGTAATTGGCCCATATGCTTGGTATATAATTAGATGTTGATTTCTAATCCTATTCCAACAAGACCATGAGATTAACGCCCCTCTTTGCTTCTTTTTTTGCATCTAGAGTCCAATTTTGGTGCTATTTGTGTCCATTTATCAAATATGGTGCCAAACTCGATGCAAAATTTTCACCGAGTCTTACACCAATTTTAGCACCATGTATTTTAATAGGTTTTCCACCAGATTTTACACCATGTTTGACACCATGTTTTATGCCATGTTTTGTGCCATCCTTTGCACCATGTTTTGCATCAAGTTTGGCACCTAGTTTTGTTTCACCGACTTTTGCATCCTCTATTGCATCCACATTTTTCACCTACACTTGCATCAACGTTTGCATCATCTCTTGCATTCTCTTTTGCATCATTTTTTAAATCATTTTTTGCATCCATTTTTGCATCCCTTTTTCACCAATTTTTGCATCGACGTTTGTGTCTAGTTTTACATCTACTTTTGCATCTTCTTTTATTGAATCCTCTTTTACATCTTGTTTTTCATCCATATTTACATCCTCTTTTTCATTTTTTGTTGTGTCCACTATTGCATTCAATTTTCTTGTGCCATAATTTGCACCTAGTTTGGCACCTCCCTTTGCACCCATTTTTCCTTCTAAATTTTCATCCATGATTGAATCCTCATATACATCTATGTTTTCATTGACTTTTACATCTACTTTTGTATCCCTTTTTGTATCGACTTTTGTGTCAAGATTTGCAACAGGTTTTGTGTCTCATATTGCATCTACTTTGGCATCGAATTTTGTTGCATCCATTGTTGCACCCATGTTTACGTCCACTTTTGCATCCCTTTTGCAACTTATTTTGCATATTCATTTGCTTCATTTTTTGCATCTATCATTAAATCCACTTTTGTTGTGACACAATTTGTGCCATGTTATGTACTTACTATTATACCCACGTTTACTTCCAATTTTGCATCCATCTTTGAATCATATTTTGCATAAAATATTGCATCTATTTTTGCATTCACTTTTGTGTTGGGTTTTGCATCTTATTTGGTATATTATTTTGCATCTACTTCCGTTGCATCCATATTTTTCATCCAATTTTGTTTCTCCTATTGCACCCATGTTTTCATCGACTTTTACATTCCTTCCATATTGTTTTTCATCTACGTTCGCATCTTTTTTTGTGTGTTTTTTATTACATCCACTTTGGTTGTGCCACAATTTGTGCCATATCTTGTGCATATCATTGCAACCCACATTTTCCTCCACTTTTTCATCCACATTTTCATCATCTTTTGTGTCCAAGTTTGCATCAGATATTGTTTATGTTTTTTGCATCCCATTTTTCATCTACTTGTACATCCACTTCTGATGCGTCCAATTTTGTTTCCACTATTGCACCCATGTTTGATCCATGTTTACATCCTTTTTTTCATCCAAGTTTTCCTCCTTTTTTCATCCAATTTTATGTCTTTTTTTTTGTGTTCGTTTTTGTATCCACATTTGTTTCACCACAATTCATGCTAATTTTTATGCCTAATATTGCACCCATGTTTTCTTCCACTTGTTAATCCATGTTTACATCATGTTTTTTGTCCAAGTTTGGATCAACTATTGCATCTACTTCTTCATCTACTTTTTTGTCAATTTTTCTGTCTTGTTTCACATCTATTTATGGTGTGTCCACTCTTCATCCAATTTTACGTCTATTGTTTCCCGCATTATTTTTGTTCACTTTTGCATCCCTTTTCAAGCACTCATCATATTTTTTGCATTGAGGATATTTCTTATGACATTGACAATTATGAACAACTGATAAAAATGTAAATAATTATGATGATGATGATAATGAAGATGATGACGATGACATGAATTGTGATTATCAGAATGGAAATGATGATAAAGATGATGGGGGTTACAATGACAATGATGATAACAATGTTAATGACCTTGGCCAATATTCACAATTTCTAAATGTTGTCATGGTCATAATCATAATCATTATCTTTGGCGTTGTCTTCCAAGTCATCATCATCTCATCATCACTATCATTATTTTCATCTTGGTCATCATCAACAACAATAATGGCATGAATGATGATTATGATTTTCATGAAAAACATGGAAACAATGATGATAGAAATTACATTAATTATGATGATGGGGATGATGAAAATTATAATTACGATAATAATGGTAGTGATGATGATGATCATCGATTATCTCTCAAAAATAAAGTTGTTATTTCTCTTGCATATATCATGCATCCTAAAAACCCTTTTTGAGCACTCGTAACATTTTTTGGGTTGATGATATTTCTTACGACACCTATAATTATGAACAACTAACGACAATGTCCATAATCATGACGACGATGATGATGATGACATGAACGGTGATTACGAAGATAATGCAATGATGACAATAATGATGGTGATGATTATGATAATGAAGATGATGACACTCCCTATAAACTAGGGAGTTACTCATAATGAGACAAAAAAGTACTCTCAAGTTCAAATATTCATATAAGAAGGGATCTGGATTGATAGGCATCAACAATTATTTACATCATCATATCCAACATTGTCAAAATATCAAGGCCCTGACTAACAAGTTCTATATCTCCATTAGATCATAGCATAATGTTGGGACGAATAAATTTTGACACCTCTACCCCGCTAGGCACTTACCCCGCTAGGATGTAAGTATGTCCTCACATGATCGTTTCCTAATCCATTGTCATAATATTTGACACCAGGAAATGTCTATTCTCATGACTATTCTTATCTTGGATTAATGTAATTAAATTATGGTGGTTTGTCCTAATCAAAGTACAAATTCTCAAAGAATATTAGTCCCATATATTTATTCAATCTGCCATTCTTCCTAGTGGTGTCTTTACTAGGCTTACAATTGTTAGTCCTAGCCATAGTACATGATACGTGGATAATATGGTGTCCACCCTCACTCCTCTCAACCATGGAGGAGACATATACAAGCATAAGATTTTCTCAATAATACCCATCATTTTCATAGAGAATAACATCATTAATTTGTTTTCATCATATGACACCTTTATGATTAAGAATTCATAGATTTGTTGCAAAATATTTCCCCTTTTTTTATTTTTGATGAAATAAAATAAAAAAGTGAAAGTCAAAATCATTAAAGATACACTATAATGATTTATATAAGTCTAAATTCTAAAATTTAAGTGAAAATTCATGTAAATGTTATATCTATGAGTTGTGCCAGACTTATGAAAACCTTATTCCCTAAGTCCTATATATAAGAAAAGGAAAAAGAAATTAAAATAAGGCCCATCGAATAGTAACTCACATATTCACTCCCTCTTTGGAAAACATACGAATATATACACTCCTAGTCACACTTGATCACATGTTTGTGATGATTAAATCATGAATTCCTCTTTTCCCCTTGAATTTTTATTTCATCAGTTAAGCACCTATTTGAGGATCTATGGAATGTTTGTTGCCCAAGGGTTTCATGTATACACTTGGTTACTTATGTCACACTACGGTCAATTTATGTGACATAGTCAAATATTTAAGTTTGTGGAGTTATTAGAATAATGTATTAAGTTAGTTATCACACACACATGTACTACATCTCATTGATCCACATGTGTGAGTTGGATAATCATTGCTTGAGAAATTTAATGGAGACTACTTTAGGGCTTTGATGGTATAGATTTCAAAATCTCTTGTTAAACATTGTGATTCATCTTTTCTTTTCCTTGAGACACTTGATAATATTGAAGTCACTCCCAATAATCCATGGATATGGGGAGCATAAATTACTTGTGATGGAAATAGAATTGAGAAATAAAGGTTTTCCATTTGCGCTATTAGATTAATAGACATTGGATACATGGTAGTATTCCTTGATGTCAATTAACTAAGATTGTATTGTCATAATGTGAAAAGAGATAAACATATTAGTAACCTTGATGTCTTGATCATTCCAAATAATAGCCATTCCACCCAATTATCTCTAAGCATTAATGACTACTATTTGGCAATTCCTCCCCCATTTCCTAATTATATGAGGTAGAACCTCACTTAATATTTTTGTTTCTGATATCAACATTATTGATGGGTGCTTTACATACCATTTTCCTTTTAGGAGTCTTTGTTTTCCTTTACTATTGAGGCTCCTCATGTTCCATGAGCCTATTTTCATGGAAAATTTACACAGAAAGGAAGTATAATGTGACTAAAAAATACATGTTTCAATATTAAAGTGCTTGGACAATGCCACTTCATGACTCCTATATTTCCTTAACCTAGGACTAAATGGTGAACTTGATGGCCTTAAGGCAAACTGACCAATGAAAATATCAAAAAGAGGTGACTTTTGACTTTATCGCATACAAGTTATTATACTAAAAAAAATATCCATAAAAATTTCAGCAATCAATGAATCATTAAAAAAAAATCCAAAATGATTTCATAAAGCGATGAATCATTATATTATAAAATACAATCTATAAGCCTTTTGGGAACTTTTTGCTAAACCATACTTAAAACCAACATATTTAATATTAATATTTAAGAATAATATGGACATTAACACTTTTTTATAAATTAAATAACATGTTATGAATCCTAACAAATGTCACTAACAGAAAACTAAAAAGCATGCAATTAATGGGAGTGACCACTCATGGCCACCATAAGACAATCAATATATTAAGACCAAGATTATTGGGGACAGAGATCTATAAAGGACAAAGGAAAACCTATTTTAACTTTATTGTTTTATTAGGTGTAAGTTGAACATCTCAAGATATAATGAAGAGTAGAATAATTTTTTTTGCATTAAGAAAACCCAAGCATATTGTATAGCTTACCAATGAAGAGATGTATAATACCTATCTCAGCGACACAATGCATGGAATTATGTTACTTTTTTATATATAATTTAAACTTCTATCATAAAATCACAAATTTAGCATGAATGGAATGTTTAAAATCCATTTTTTTAAAAACAAAATATATATTTTTATTAAATATAATACCAAAAACTAAATGTTTTTTTTAGAAAATAAAAAATAAAAAAATACTAAAAACTAAACATATATTAAAAGAAACTAAAAACATAAGCAAATAATTTATTTATTTTTTTTTAATTTAAAATAATTTTTAGATATTTTTTTTAAAACACTTCCGTCTTTTCTAAGAAGAAAAAATAGTAATAGAAATAAGGATGGAAGGAAAAAATCTTCCTTTCCTTGGTAAGTGTTTCCGACCATACATTCTGCTCATTCGAGTTATTTCATAAAATAGAGATAAGTGTTATTTCACACTCTTTTGGTAAAGCCTATTGAGCTTCACGTGTGATATATCTATTCCTTGATGGAGTCCTTGATGTATTGATCAAGTTTTGATTCCTTGGAGATTAATTAGAGCAAAGAAAACATGAGTACTCTTAAGTTCAATGCCTTTGGTGGTGGACACAAGGAAAGGGAGAGTTTGCTATCTTGGTCATAACTCCAAATTCACTGTCTCTTATGGTGGATGAGGCAAGGGAGGGGGTTGCAGTCGTGGTCATGGAGTTTTCTCTTTTACATTATATTTACGGAGTTCAAAGCAATTTCAATGGAATCATTGTCATCAATAGGTATAATGGATTAAGTGTGACAATGGATAAAATGAAGTAATTATTTGTGAGAATTTTTTCTTGAATAAATATTAGGCTCCATTTTATCATAGAGAAAAGTACATGCATTAAAATAACTCAATATTTGATGTGACATTCATATTTTATGTGACTTATTTTTCATTAAAAACAATTTACTTTTTCATGTGACATTCTTTTTTTGTGAAAATTTCTTCTATTTCTAATTTGAATTACAATTGTAATTTGAAATAAAGCTTTTAGTAACTCTTAATTTACCAATCATGGATGGAAATCGTAAGAAACATTCACAATATAATATGAAGAACAATTCGGTACCTACTTCATATGCATTAATAAATGCTCCTACTACTTAATGTGAATTACAAGTGTAATCTTTGTCGGATCTCCAATATATCTTAAACCATATCTTCATTTTATTTTTTGGTATTATTAAATGTTATTATATCCTACCTCATTTTATGCTTAGCATTCTAATCAAAATATGCATTGTGCTATAGAATTAGTACTAACATGTAATACTAATTTTTCTTCAAAATGCTACAGTTAATGACCACGGAGATGATGATACAGACTATGCTTAGATTACATGATATATCAGAGATGATGATGATGGGGATGGTGATGAAATCGGTGATGATTATGTGGATGATATTATCAATATGGTCAAGATGATAATCATGGAAATGATCATGACGATGACCTTGACTATGATTTTCATGGTGCTAGCTAGCTATGTTTTATTTTATATATTTAGTTAGGATGTCTTAATATGGTAATCATACATTTGAATTTTAGTTGATCCAAATAATGATGACGATACTATCAGTACTATTTTTTTACCTTATGAATATGTTGAAAATTGTTTACATTTTTTTATTTATGAAGAATTATTGTGTATGATGAGATTCCTATTTTTTGTGGATGTTGTGAATTTACCTTAGAATAATGATATCTATGAAACATTTTTACTTTCTAATGATACATTGAATTTTAGTTGATTTCATTAAATATGATGATGATATTATCATTTTTATCTTGTTATCTTATGTATATATTGAAAATTATCAGCATTATTTTCAAGGAGAAATATTATGTGTGATGATATTACAATCTTTTGATGAATGTTGTAATTTACCTTAGAATAATTGTGTTCATGAAACATTTTGATATAATAATCACATGTTTGAATCTTAGTTGATTTGATTACATATGATGAGGATATTATTATTATTATCTTGTTACTTTATGTATGATAATATTACTACTTTTGGATGTAATGTTATGAATTTACCTTGGAATAATGATATCTACGATAAGTGTTGATTTAGTAGCCATATATTTATATTGAAAATTATCAATGATTTTTTGTTGGAGAATTGTTATATATGAGGACACTGCTATCCTTTTTATGAATGTTGTCAATTACCCTTAAATTTGTTTACCAATATTAATTTATCAATTTGAATTGTGATATCCTCTTAAATGTGTTATACAGGAAAATACCTCCTCATCATCTTGGAGGAGAATACTATGTTGTTGGTTGAAATATCCCTTTCTCCTAGACTATATAACACTATAATGCAATTTATGTACCATGAGGACCACGCTATCCTAGTCTATAACAAGTTGTCCCCTTAATCTAACATTTGTTATAAAAAATATCACTCAGTCATGAGGAAAAAAGCTTTAGTTAACTAGAATGTGACACTCTTCTTCACTTTCGGAAACTCATATGGTGGAATGTGATCTCTTTATCCTCATATCTAGCTTTTTCCTAAAAAATAAAAGAATAAAAAAGTGGGAAAGAGGCATAAAGCATGGGGAAACTTTTTCCTAAGCACAAAAGCATAAAAAAAGTGGAAAACATTATTTTTATATGAGGAAACATTATTCACCCAAAACCATTTGCCCAAATTGAACTAATGAGGAATTTGGGAAATATTCATAGCCTTTACTTTCCTATATATTGGAGGCTTGGCCATTGAGAAAAGGATGGGAATTCTTGTATTGTCAGGTTGTTGAGATCTATATTGAGAGGGAGAGTTCTGGAGCTAGGAGTTTGGGGAGTAGTTTTGCAACTGCATCTGATGGTTGTAACTTTCCTCAAAATCATTTATTAATATAGATCAGTTTTTATTCCTACCATATTCTGCTATTCATTCTTTACTTATTCTATTTAACTAGTGAATGTACATGATTTTGGTTTATATTTATTAGACCAGTAATATTTATATGTTTCTGATAGTTTTGATTATCAAGATATTATGTTGTGATTTTTTCTTTGTTCTCTCTCTTATATGTAGGACCAACCTTTGGATCTAGGTAGGAGGGCTTATCATCTACACCGAAAACTCCAACAAGACCTGCATGGGAGGACTCACAAGAATTCCTTCTCTTTTTCTTATTCTATACTCACATCTTGATCTACCGAGAATCCTGAGCCTATTGGTAAGAATAAATTAAACTATTTAATACATTTTTTGTTAATATATTCAAATATATATTTAAAATATTTAAATATATGACAGAGACAACAGAATGCTAAAAATCATTTTTTGTAAATAATTTATATAACTTTAATATTTTATCTAGGTTTGAATACAAACATGGATGGAGAAAAATCACCAACAACTTCCCCCACTGGAAATTTGGGAAGCCATTTCCATATATTTTGTTTTAAACAATAAACAAGAAGATCATTTCCACAACCAATCCCATATCTAATGCACACCAAATCATCCATTCTTTGAAAATCAAACCATAACCTTAGACTTTGATATTCATAGACAAGACCGTTTTCCCTAATATAAATTGTGGCATTGTGGAAATCTCTGTCATCTCTATGTGTGAGTAGTCTAAAAGTTGCTTCTCAATCTCAAATATAAAAATATCACCAAAATTGAATATGTAAGAATCTAGAAGCACTCGTAACCACAAGGAAACGAGATGAAACATGACATCTTGTTTTGAAAGTTAAATGTCTGAAAGGAATTTCCTCCCCACTCCTCTAGTACAAGAAATCTTCGACAAAATTGATTCCTCTCATATAGTCCAAAATTATCTAGCATGCGTCCATCCACTCTCCCATGCGTCCATCCACTCCTCCCAAACTTAGTTTCTCTTGGATTTATTCAACGATGGTCGATTTTTACATAATTTTCCTTGCATTGACTCCATGTATTAATGTTGTGACTTCTCCAATTCATAGTAGTTATCTTTAACCTCCATAATATTGATATTGACCTTCTTGACTTCCTTAATAACGTTGATAGCAATAAAATTCTTTGAATTTTTTCTTGCTAATGATACACCAATAAGGTTCCCATTTGAATTATTTCCCTCTCTTTGCATAACCAATCCACTTAAATATTTTTCATAGACAATTGTGATGTAGAGACCACATCAGGAATTCATTCATAAAAATAAACATAACCTTTTTATTAACTTAATTTCTCTCCAAACATGGGTTTACAAATGAATTACATAACAATTTATTCTTGAGGAAGAAAACTCTTGAATTCCTCAAAGAGAAAACTCATTCCTGGATATTTGGAGGAAGTTGAGAATAATCCTCTCAATTCTAGGAAAAGATGCTAACTACTTAACATCTAATCAATTCTAGAAGTCTCCATAAAATCCAATTTTTTCTAAAACATTACAAATTAAATAAATACATAAATACAAATAAGAGATGCTCTTGCATCATACTACCAATGAGGAAAATATATATTCTTATGTTTTTCTTCTCGAGTCCTTCAATACTGATACGATATTTTGAAATATTTGTTGGTGTCATCCAAGCAGCATATTCGACTGGTTGATTCTTGAATTTAACCAAGTACTGAAAATACTCTTTATTCCTTGTCTTTTTAGCCACCCTTTTATCAATGATTGATTCAATCTACTTTACTAGTGTTGATGGTAGTTGTTTATCTCACTAAATTTTATATTAGTAGGTGAATCTGTAGGATCATCTATTGATTCCTTAAAGGGGTATATATTTGAAACATTAAAGATTGGTGAAATACCAAAGACTTTGCATAGTTCTATTTCATAAGCATTCAAGGAAAATTTCCACAAAATTTTTTATGGTTTGATATTTTTCAGTTTTAACTTATTATATTCCCCTTTAGGAAATGTTTCTTTCTAAAAATGTGCCACAACCAAGTCTCCAACATCAAATTCCAAGTTTATTCTTTTGGAGTCTACTCTTCATTTATATTTGCTGCTACTTTCTTGTAATTGCTACTTTACTTGATCCTGTATTTCCTAGATATTGGCTATAAAATCTTCACCATTTGCACTTCTACATTCTTTTTTTCCCATCTCCTTACCTCATAAATTCCTTTTTTATGCATTCCATAAATAATTTGGAATGGAATTAGTCATATGATTCTCTTAGGTGAATTTTTATATGCAAATTTTGCCTGAGCAAGTACCCGATCCCATTGTCACTTCTATTTACCACCTTTGTCTGACGATCAGACTGGGGATGATATGCTGAATTAAGAATAAGATTGGTTCCTAACGTTTTCCATAACTTTCTCCAAAAATGGCCCACAAACCTAGTTTCTTTGTCAAAAATAATACTTGTAGGTAATCCATGCAATCTAACTATTTATTTGAAAAACAAGTTTGTTATGTTAGTTGCATCATTTGTTTTTTTATAAGCTATAAAGTGTGCCATTTTTTGAGAATCTATTAGCAAAAAAAATATTGAGTCACTTCTTTTTTTTGCTTTGGGCAATCCTAGTACAAAATCCATGCTTATAGAGTCCCATGGTAGCTTGGTATTGGTAAAGGTTGAGATGGTCTAACTTCTTCCTTTTGAATATTGACATATCCTGCATCTTTCAACAAATATTCTTACATATCCTTGCATGTGAGGCCAATAATAATTTTTTGTAATTGTGCTACAGTTTTATTTTACCCAAAATGAACTACTAAACCTGCAATATGTTTTTCTTTTAATAGATTTTCCCTCATCGAACATCTTGGAATGTATAACTATCTTCCTTTGGACATAAGGGATCATCTTTATACATATATTTTAGTTCATCAAATCCTAATACATTTACTTCGAATTCTTACAGAATTAAATTAATCCTGCATATTGCATTTCCTACTTTATTTGATTGCCCACTTTTATACTTCATAACAAATGTAAAATTTCATAAGAATTAAATCCATTTAACATGTCTTTGACTCCTCAATTTTGTCTGATTGTTGATGTGTTGTAAAGCATGATTATCTCTATAAAGGATGAATTATTTTTTCATAAGATAATGTATCCATTTTTTTCTAAAGTTTGTACAATGACATAGAATTATTTTTCATAAGAAGAGTAACTTTTCTTGGCTTCATTGAGTTTTTCACTATAGTACGCAACTGGTTTTCCCTCTTGACTTAAATAAACTCCTATTACAGTTCCACTAGCATCAGTCTCAACCTAGAACAATTTGTTGAAATCTGGAAATGCTATAATAGGTTATTTTGTAATATTTTTCTTTAATAATTTGAAAGTTTTATTAGCTTGTTCTATCCAATGGAATGGTTTCTTTCTTTCTTTAATCGTTTCTACAATAGGAACACATATACCACTAAAATTTCAGATAAATGTTTTGTAAAAACTTTCCAATCCATGAAAAATACTTACCTCTGGAATAATTCTTGGGGTTGGCCAATTGATTATCACTTTCACTTTTCCTTGACACATATTTAACCATTATTTTGAGATAAAAAAAAATCCAAATACAATAATTCTATTTTCATGAAACTACACATATTTAAATTGATTAACAAATTTTCTTGTTGTAACTTTTTCAAAACCATATTAAGATGTCTTAGGTGCTTTTCTTTTCATTCACTATAAATTAAGGTATCATCAAGATAAACTATAACATATTTTCAAATAATCTATTTTAATAATTCATTCATTAACTTCATAAAGGTATTGGGAGCATTGGTAAGTCTGAAAGGAATTACCAAATATTCATAGAGACCATTATTACTTTTAAATTTTATTTTCCATTCATCACCTTCTCTGATTCCAATTTGATGATATCCACTTTTTAAATTGATTTTAGAGAAATATGAAGCACCACTTAAACAATATATAACATCATCAATATGAGGTAATGGAACATTGTACATGATTGTGATTTTTTTGATTGCTCAAGAATTTATACACATTCCCCAGCCACCATCATTCTTTGGAGTTAACCATAATTGGAACAACAAGCAGACTTAAGGCTTCTCAGATGATATCCTTACCCAAAAGTTCTTGCACTTGATTTTTAATCTCTTCATTCTCCCTTGGAGTCATTTTGTAGGTTTCTATGTTTGGAAGGTTAGAAATTGGAATTAAATCAATATGATGATTGATAGTTCTAATGGGAGGAAAATTATCAAGCAAGTCATCCACTACAATATCAAATGAATTCATTCAACATATTTTTAATTTCTTCTTGAAGGTCATTCAAATTTGTGCTTGTGAGGACTACCTTTGGCTTCCCAATGAAAGTAATTTTTTTCTCCTCATGCTTGATTCCTTGAAGGAACTCTTCTCCACTAATTACTATTACCTTGGATTGGTCTTCTTCTCATAGCTTTTTCATTATTCAAAGGAAAGAGTACATGTCTTTCTCAATCCTTTTCAAAAAGTATAGGTGTTTCTCCTTCCATCATGTATTGCTATCCTGTCACATTGCCATAGTCTTCCAAGCAAATTATGACACACATCAATAGGCATAACATCACAAAGAAATTTATATTTATAGAACCCTATCTGGAACTTGAATTCACATTGTTCATTAAATAATATCTGATGTCCCTTCTGTAACCACGAGACTTTGTAGGGAGTTTGATGTTTAATTTTCCTTAAATTTAACTTTTCTACCATTTCAATGGATACTAGATTATGGTAACTCCCACTATCATGTTGGGTTGTGTTATATTCTTTCCATGTAGTTAACAGGGGGTTTGAAGGGCATCCGTAACCCCACTTTATGGTGTTCGGGGTAGCACCCCAGAAAATTTTGGTTTGGACCCTATGTTAGGTTGGGAAAACCTACCTATGGTTTTGCGCATGATTTTTGCACATGTTTTTTCGACGCGATGGTTTTTGGTCCATGGTATTGGATGCTTCGGCATGTATAAATAGGTATTGTAACATTGAAAGGAACATAATGAAGAATCAAGCTGGCAGTCTTGTTTTTGGGATCCAGTGGGAAAATCTCTATGTGTATGTGTTTTATGTGTTATGCTCTCACATTGTTTATTTTTCTACGTTTTAGAATTTGTATATAGGTAATTTTTATACGGGCTTAAAACCTACATTTGGTATCAGAGCTGTTTTGGCTTCAAGGGGACGCATTTTTTGCTGAGGGGTTTTGCTCGGGCCTGTGGTAGACCCTATTCAGTGGGAGATCTGCGAGATTGATTCTGGTGGTGAAAGAAGATGGTGAGTGGTGGAAATATAGAGATCGAGAAATTTAATGGTCAGAGTTTTGAGTTCTGGAAACTCAAGATGGAGGATCTGTTGATGGATAAAGATCAATGGATCATTGTAGATCTAGGTACTAAACCAATGGGAGTGATCGATGAAGTATGGAAGAAGTTGGATCAAAAGGCAAAGAGCACAATATGATTGTGTGTCTCAAATTCAGTATTGCTGAATGTATCAGGGGAAGCTACAACAAAGGCTTTGTGGGATAAGTTAGGGAATTTGTACCAATCTAAGTCTCTTGTGAATAAACTATTCCTGTAGAAGAAGCTGTATAACCTGAGGATGAAAGGTGGAGACTTGGTGACAGAGCATCTAAATGTGTTTAATACTGTGGTAAGTCAGTTAGCATCTGTTGATATTAAAATTTTAGATGAAGATAGGTGAATCAGTTTGTTATGTTCTCTACCAAATTTGTGGGATAATCTGGTTATTGAAATAGGTAGCAATGCAACTGCCTTGCATTTTGATGAAATATTCTCATCCTTGCTGACAGAGGAGATGAGACGGAAAAATATGGAGATCCAGAATGGTGATGCCTTGTCTATACGAGGACAATCCTAGAATAGAAGCAAAAATAAGTCATCGAGTGGGAGATCTAAATCTAAAGGGAGATCTAAATATCCAGGAAAACCTTTAAATGTTGTGTGCTAGAAATCTGGAAAGGAAGGGCATTCAAAAGGGACTGTAAATCTAAAGCTCCTGATAAAGGAAATGGATCTGATGATGCTCCTTCTACATAGGCGAAAACCACCTCAGATGAAGGTGGGGGTGTGTACTTGGCTTCTTCAAGTACACATGTAGATCATGAGACATGGTTGATTGACTTAGGTGCATCCTTTCACTTCACTCCCCAGAGAAAGTGGTTCTGCAAGTATGAGAAATATGATGGTGGTGATGTCTTCTTGGGGGATGACAAGAAGGCTAGAATCATTGGTCACAGAAAAGTAAAGTTTAAGTTGAAAGGTGGAAGGGTTAGAACACTTCCACGTGTTCTACATATTCTTGAATTGGCCAGAAATCTGATTTCTATAAGCAATTTGGATGACGCAGGTGTAAAAACAATGTTCAAGAAGGATACCTGCAAGATGGTTCAGGGAGCACTGGTATTGAAGTGGGGAGTTCAGACTGGAACTCTGTACAAGATACAAGGTAGCACTGTTGTTGATGGGTGCAACAGTAATGTGGTTCTTGAAAGTGGAGCAGAAAATCTAGTCATCTCTAGAGAGAGGACCATGTTGTGGCATCAAAGGCTTGGACATATTGGAGAGAAGGGCCTTCGAATACTTCATGGTAAAGGTATGGTAGAAGGTATGAGTAATAGCTCTTTGAATTTTGATTTCTATGAAAATTGTGTGTATGGGAAGCAGAATTGACTGAGTTTCCCCTTTGGAAGTAAGAGGGTGAAACAAATATTAGAGCTTGTGCACAGTGATGTGTTTGGACCTATGAAGGTTCCATCACTAGGTAAGTCTGTGTACTATGTATCATTTATAGATGAATTTTCAAGGAATACATGGATATATTCCTTGAGAAGAAATCTAAAGTCTTTGAAAATTTTAAAGAATTCAAGGCTCTCGGGGAAAACCAGATAGAGAAGAAGATAAAGGTGTTGAGGACAGATAATGGTGGAGAGTTTTGCAGTAAGGAATTTTAATAATTCTATAAGAAGTGTGGTATAGCATGATAGAAGACTAATCCATATACACCTCAACAAAATGGAGTTGCAGAAACAATGAATAAGATGTTTATGGAAAGGCAAGAAGCATGCTCAATTTTGCCAGGTTAGGATAGGAATTTTGGGCAGAGGCGGTGGATATTGCATGTTACTTGGTCAACAAGTCACCTTCATCAGCGTTGGAGGATAAGACTCCACAATAGGTATGGACTGGTAAGAAACCATCTCTTTCACATCTGAGGGTATTTGGATGTGATGCATATGTACATGTTCCAATGGAGAAATGAAGCAAGTTGGATAGTAAATCTAAAAAGTGCATCTTTATTGGGTATAAGGATGGCTTGAAGGGTTATAAACTTTGGAACCCAGTAACAAGGAAGGTTGTGTATAGCTGAGATGTGGTGTTCAGAGAGGCGAAAGATGTTATTAAACATGAGGTCCAACCAAAGGAACCCAAGAAGATAGAGTTTGAGCTAAAGGAGGAAGAATCAAACTCTACAATAGAGGAGGAATCAAAAGATGAAGCACCACAAACTATGGGTGTAAGAAGATCAGTTCGAGAAAGAAGGCAGCCAGAAAGGTATAGTCCATTTGCTTTCTGTTCAAATTTTTCTTTATCTATTACTGATGATGATCCTAGAACTGTGAAGGAGGCAGTGGATTCAGAGGATGGAGAACTCTGGAAAGAGGCCATGGTTGATGAAATGGTGTATTTGCACAAAAATGAGGCTTGGGATCGAGTGGAGATGTCGGCTGGAAGGAAACCCATTGGCAGCAAATGGGTGTTCAAAAAGAAGACAAATGCAGAAGGAAAAGTGGAGAAATACAAAGCTCGATTGGTAGCAAAAGGTTATTCCCAGGTGCTGGGAATTGATTTTGGTGATATTTTTTATCTTGTTGCTAAGGTAACCTCTATTAGATTACTTTTATCTATTACGAATGCTTTTGATTTTGAGGTAGAATAGATGGATGTGAAGACAACATTTCTTCATGCAGATCTGGAAGAGGAGATCTACATGAAACAACCTGAAGGCTTTGCGGTGAAGGGTAAGAAAGAAATGGTATGCAAGTTAAAGAAGTCTCTGTATGGGTTAAAATAGTCACCAAGGATGTGGTATTTGAAATTTGATACATTTATACGGGGACTTGGCTTCACTAGAAGCAAAGCAGATCATTGTGTATATTTTAAATTAATTGGTGACCATGTTATTTATCTGGTCTTGTATGTGGATGATATGTTGCTGGTTGGAAATGACAAGGAAATTATCCAGGATTTGAAGATCCAATTGTCCACCAAATTCGACATGAATGATCTTGGTGCTGCAAACTATATTTTGGGCATGGAAATTAAAAGAGATTAGGAAAACAGGAAGCTTTGGTTAAACCAGAGGAAGTAGGTGGAGACAATATTGCAGAGGTTTAATATGCAGGATAGTAAATCGATGAAGGTTCCTATTCCTGTAGGTGTAAAGTTATCTGTTGAACAGTGTCCCAAGAAACAAGAAGAGGAAGAGGATATGTCTTGTGTTCCATATGCAAGTGCATTCGGTAACCTGAAGTATTCAATGGTTTGTACTAGACTAGACATTACCCATGTAGTGGGAGTATTGAGCAGGTTTATGTCAATACCAGGAAAGAAGCAATGGACAATAGTGAAGCGAGTTGTCAGCTATTTACATGGAACCAGTGATTATGGTCTCTACTACCAAGGAAGACCAGGATTGGAGAGAGTGTTGGATATTCATGGCTTTGTTGATGAAAATTGGGCTAGAGATCTGGATCAGAGAAGATCTACAAGTGGATATGTGTTTAACTTATTTGGAGGTGCAGTCAGTTGGATGAGTAAGAAACAATCTGTAGTGGCACTATCAACTACACAGGCAGAATGCATGGCAGCCACTCATGCAAGCAAGGAAGTAGTTTGGTTGAATAGATTGTGTTCAAGTATGGGGTTAGTACACGAAGCTATAAGGATAGACTATACGAGGTTAAAACCTACATATCAATAATTACTTTACAACATTTTCCTTCTTATTTATAACCAATTTTGAACAGTGTTTTCCTTTGTGTAAGTTCCTTGACTTATTTAGGGGACTTTCATCTATAAAGATTCACTAGTTTGAAGTGCATTTTCATGTGTAGAGGACTCTATATTTTCAGTGTTAATTTGTGCCATATGTGTGCTACCCTAACTAGAAAATATTTTGAGACATTCATTAGATTTATGGCCAATTTTATTACATGTATAACATATTACCACAAAATATCGACCTCTACCTCTTTGATATGGACTTTGTTATCTGAAATCTCCTCTTGATGATGATTCTGCCTTATGTGAATTGCTACCTTCTTCTTTCTGAATCAGAAATTTCCACTTGAATATCCTTTACTTGATGGTCCTCTTCTTGATTATCCTTTGCTCCTTGTAGTGCTTCATCCACTTCCTCTTTGACTCTACTTCTTTGTTAGTTTTTCTTCTATCTTGAGGGCTATGTAGTAAACTTCTTCAACAATTTTCAAAGATAAAAGATCCAATTCACCTTGTATTTCAAATCTTAGGACATTAATATATCTGGCTAGTTTTTCGTCATCTGTTTCCACATGACTAGACCTTGTACTTAATTTCTAAAATTCTTTTGTATATACTTTTACAGACATAAATTTCTACTTATGATTTTGCAATTGTTGAAATAGATTTAACTGATAATCTTGAGAAAGAAATTTACCTTTGAGCTTGGCTACCATCCGATTCCAACAAGTGATCTTCCCTTTTCTTTTACTTCTCCACTCATCTTGCATGCTCTCCCACCAGAGTGCAGCATGTCCTTTTAATTTGGTCACCGTGAACTTGACTTTCTTATCTTGAGCTACATTTTCATAGTCGAAATATTTATCCATAGGACTAATCCATTTGATCCATCATTCAATGTTTAAGTTTCCCTCGTACATAGGCACTTCCAATCTGGGCTTGCTACTTATTCCCGCGACCATTTTGACCATTTTATCTTGTGGATTTTCTTCTTGAGGTTCAACTTCTTCTTTCGAGGTTTCTTCTGCTCAGTTGATACCACCAATGTTAATGTCTTTTTT
Source organism: Pinus taeda (assembly GCA_000404065.3). Taxonomy (NCBI): domain Eukaryota; kingdom Viridiplantae; phylum Streptophyta; class Pinopsida; order Pinales; family Pinaceae; genus Pinus; species Pinus taeda. The sequence continues at coordinate 26,634 of APFE030810985.1, forward strand.
ACATGTTGTCTCTAATTCACCTAATCTCTTTCAAATATGTCTTACTTCATTGAGTAAGACTTGGTTGGAAGTTGATCTTCCACAACCAATTCAAACTCCCCTGACTCCTCTAGCTCTATGTACCATCTTCATCTTTATTTTTAATTAAAATAAAAAACAATAGCCTTTAAATTTTCTTTTAATAAATGACCAAAACACTATAAATTTTATGAATTTTTAAAATAATTAAATATTGTAAAGTTCTTTATGGAACATCCAACATTAAGAATTGTATAAATTCACCTTATCTAATAATCTCCAGTTATATAAAGTTATATTAAACATTAACAATCTCCACTTTATATAAACACCATTTCCATTTCTTTTTTTTAAACTATGAGGGTGAAGTTTATTTAAATGAGTGAAAAGGGAAGTGTGTCTTTTTTTTATAGTTTACAATCAACTTTTATAAAAGTTAAGGGTGTCTGTTTTTATAGTTTACAATCAACTTTATATTAGCAACAATCACCAAAGCTTATTTCAATCATATAGAGCTCTATGGAGCATGAAGGAATACTAAGAAAGGCACCTATTGTAGAGAGTAGGGGCACATTTGGTGGTTCAAATATGCAATTTAACACTCCTATTTAGTCATATGAGACTTTTAGCTCAATTACCCCTATCATCTCTCAAATAATTTAGGTGTGTAATTGTATTTAGATTTAGAGGACATCTTTGGTTCACATTTTTCTTTAGGAATTAGAATACCAGAATTGGTGGCATTCATAGATATTCTACCAAACACTCCTTTCTGTGGTTTAGACTAACAAAATCAGTGGCATGCATATATATTCTATCAAACACTCCTTTTGATACACTATTTGGTAGCAACTATTCATAATTTTCTCAGGGTTATGACTAGGTCCAAATGAGGTGGTGGTTGCTAGTATTGGGGTTTAATGAGCAAGTTATGCCTCTCATGGAAATGATGGCTAAGGGTTTCACTATGGAGGTGAATTATGGATTGGAAAAGGTTTGGACAAAGATTTTCCTTAAAAAGCGTTGTATGTGGAATGTGATAGGGTTATTAATTAAGTGGTGGGTATTGAGTAGCAATTAAAACCCCTAAAATCACAACCATTGCTCGAGGGACATCACTCACTAGTGAAGAAAAGGAAAAAAATAAATTGTGGTAAAGTAGAATTTTAGAGAACATGCGAGGGGAGTGGATCGTAGTTTCTGAGGACTTTTTTGTATTGGAAGATTGAGTACAAAAGTTCGAGGAGTATGGGCATGGTGGCTTTCAACTTTGGAAATGGGATGCCTTGTTTCATTTTATTCCCCTTCCAGAATCTTCCTCTGCATCTGCACTACTTGTGGAGAGACGATGTCCTCTTCACTTTTGGTTCACGAGTGTTTTTTGCTTCATTTATGCTTCATTCTCGTGATGTTATTATATGGGAGTTTCAGAAGCCCAAATTCAATTTAGATAAATTAGTGGTGAGAGAGATGAGAGAAATTTCACGAATTCCACAACATATTTTGGATTATTTTAACAACAAAAATATAGAAAGTGTTTATCAGTTTCGAAGAAATTCATGGAATTTATGGTTTGATTTTCAAGGAATTGGTGATTTCGTGTAAATCAAATATGGGAGCAATTGTGGTAACGATGTTCTTATTTATAGTTTAAGAGAAAATACATGGACATGGCATCCTCAATGTCCAGTGCCAGAAAGTCCAGCGAATTTTTTTGAATCTATGTTTTCTTTCCTGCCTAGGCTTGATATGAAAGTTGTATAATTTTTTTTATAAAAAACATTTTTAAGTAACCAATTTGAATATTTAAATACTAGATTTGATATGAAGTTATAAATTTTTATCAAAATTATCAAAGTGCAATATATTGTTAATAAAAGTATTTTTAACATAATTTCTCCTAACCAGTTACAATATTAAATACGAGAACTCATAGTCTAATTTTTTTTTATCAAAATCATTCTCACAGAGGGTATATATAATATAATATATATATTATATATATATATATATATATATATATATCTAATTGAATAACAAAAATATATTATTAAATAAATTTATTTCAATTTAATTTAACTCAAAACTAATGTGTAGCAAAAGTAGGGCTAGCCGATATAGCTGTGTTACAAGTTGGGTTGTAGATTTTGATCATAATCATTCTTTCTCACAAACACAAACATATGTTCCATATATGATTTATATATTTTTTCTTGTTATTTTCCTTTGGCATATTGTTATTTAACCATTTTAGGTTTAGATGGATGGTAAGAATTTAAATATGTCACTAGACATCTATTTTGAAATAAAGCTTCTAGAATTAAAATTAAATATTATTACGAAGAATTATTAGGTGAATAAGAATGAATCAACTTCTTAAAATATTTTTAATTACTCTAAATAAAAAATAGAGATTTCTATCAAAATAGTTATTCTAATATTTTTGGATTCTTAGTTAAATTGACAAGTTAAAATTAGGTATTAGCTCATAGTATCCTAAAATAACCTATTTACAAGTTAAGAAGTGGGTGGATCTCCAGCCATATTATTTTAAATAAAAAAAGGGTTTTGAAAATCAATTATTCGATTTTTTAAATAGGAAAAGGCTTTGAATATGAATTGAAGAGATCCCTTAATCGTGACCTATTTTGTAATTCCTTCGATTGTCAATGCGCTCCATCACCATTTTCAGTACTTAAAAGTTACTCTTTGCAGCGAGTAGATGCTAAAACCTCTGAAAAAAATATGGTTGATGCAGTGAAAACAATTAGTCAAAATTCACGAATGGGATGAACAACTGTAGGAGCTTGCCCGCACAACATCGACAATGGTGGAAGAGAAAGGAGAATTTTGAAGGTATAAATTAAACATCTTTTGCAGTTGGAGTGCATACTTTTGCAGTTGTTGAACAAAAAAAAAGACAAGACGAACCTCGATATCATCTAGTATCTACTAGAGTGAACAATTTTCTATCCCCTTGAAAACTTTAATCCATTTCTAGGAAGAGGGACTCTATCTTGGCTGGGGGAGTGATTGGGAACTTCCTCCCTATTAAAATTGGATGGGTCATTTCTGTGAAGAAAATCTAATATATTAGGGGTTAAAATCAAAGCAAAATTAGATGTACTAGGATCATGGGCTTTGAAATTGGTGTATGGAGTTGTTTTTTTTCATTTAACTTAGAATGGAGCTAGAGTTAAAAGTGGTAAAAATTTATGGAATCTACTCAAACAAGAATGCCTTTTGGGATATGATGATGGCTCATTCTTATATACAGCCTAATCATTTAGTGATACCATTGACTTGGAACTTCTTTTTGAGGAATCTAACATGTGCGGTCTTCATAGTAAAATATAACCCTTATATGAATTTTATCAGTTTGTCGAGAATAAAAATTGTATGATGTGGACTTAATAAAGAATAATCCCATTTAGAGAAATAGGTGAACCATTCAAGTAATGGTATTCAGGTGGATTGGTAGGTACTTAATGGATAACTCTTTATGTAGAATATAGATAATGAAAAAAATAAACTTTCTCACACAAATGAGACACAAGATATGCTTTGGGAAATCCTTTACAAAAAGTTAATGCCTACTACCCGTGGGCTACTACAGTGCACATATCCCCTCTGTGTGTTATACCTCATATCTCTCATATCTATGTTTTCTCGGCTATTGAACAAAATTATCTCAAAAAAACAGAATTCCTCTTCCTCTTGGTGGCTCGATTATCACATAGTCAATAACATGATAGAGGTTATGTTTGACTACATCAACACTTAACTAAGTTAAAATATAGACTCTTGTAGTGTCTTTTACATCAAAACCATGTGCCTACCACCTTTTCCAAGAGTAATGGGGGCTGACACGACATCCTCTCGAGCTATAGGTGTGAAAACAAGAAGGTCAACATTTGAGTGACATAACGTTTGCATATAGACCCTGATTGATGTGCTTCTTACACTGTTGGAAGGATATTTGTGTGTAGAATAACACAAAAAGGTGCAACACTAAATCAACAATTTTTTATCCTCCAAAAAAAGTTTCTTAATGCATCAAAATGCTCTCCTGGAAGGTTCTGGACTCTATTTTTCCATACTAGGTTCTGGACTCCTGGAAGGTTCTGGACTCTATTTTTCCATACTAGGCTCCAGCGCTAAAAATGGTCCCATGAGATGATTCCTCCACTTCAGTCCCATGAGATGATTCCTCCACTTTTTCCACTCTGAATGCATCAATATGGATGACAAAAAATATAATGATCCAATTTTGAGTAGGCTCACCCACCCTTGGTCCATGGCCTTTAAAATCCTCTTCCATTATCAATATCTTGTCATATTCCGACACCAAAATGGCTAGAGAACTCATAACCATGGAAACGTATAATTCATGTGGAAGGAAGATATTTCAATAAAACAAACATAGAGTTAGCATGAGACTAGGAGAATCTCTACTCTCATGAGCTTACTATCCCATTTAGGAGATAGCTTCTTCCCAAGACCTTAAGGTTGTCACTACCATCAGTCATATGATGTCCATTACCCACTTATCATACCTACCTTTAGGGTTGGACATCCTCCTTAGATTTCAATAAAGAGAGAGATATAAGGAGGAAACACAATGAAAATATGACGACACGAATGTTTTCTATTATACAAAAGATGTGATCTCTCGATTAATATTTCTATTTTATTACACTTATTTTGTTTGACTCATTTGATGCTTTCACAATATTATAAAATTTCATTTTGGTAGATAGGATGTCCACTATTTAGATATTGTCTACTTTTTGTTTGAGTTTCGATGTTTATAATTTTATTAATTGCTTCTTCATCTTTTTATGTATTGATGAGGGATGAGGAAGAGATTCAAAACCAATTTGAATTTGAATCTTTCATGAGAAAAGATATTTTCTTCCATTATATGTTTTTATAAATTTATATTATTGTTTTGAAAATAATTACTCATCCCAGCACTTTATACTATGTATTGCTAACACTTTATACTATGTATTACTAATAATATATAAATGAATTTCACATCTACTATAAATTTATAATATTCTCCATTTTCCCATTTTATTTATATAAATATTTTAGTATTTATATCTTATTCCCTTTCTTATGTAACAATTAATTATACTAAAAATATTTCCTCACCAAATATATTCTAATCTATGATGGATATGATTAAAAACATGAGATCCTTATATTTATTTCACTTCACTTCATATTATATGGAGAATGCTTTTGTCTTTTCATTTCACACCATGTTGGGAATTTCTTTGTGTCTTATAATGTTAGGACTTTATTCAATATTTTATTGTGAGGAAATATTTTATGTACATGAGATCTTTATATTTATTTTACTTCACTTAACATATATTTCTTTCACTCCACTTCATATTATATTGAGATTACTTTCGGCTTTTGTTTTACATTATGTGGGGAATTTCTTTGTGGCTTATATTATGAATTTATTCAATATTTTTTAAAATTTTTTAATTA
>APFE030810990.1:0-10369 GCA_000404065.3 Pinus taeda
TTCTCATCCTATCCAATCTTCGAACCTCTAGATACATAACAAAGAGGGAAGGTTTACAATAGAATTACTTCCTTGTTCATATACACTTTTGGAACTAAGTGTTAGAAAGTGAGATCTCTATCCAACCTTCTAGTTATATTGAGAGAAAAAGAAAAGAAAAGTTAATATGATAAAGGGAAATAGTCACAACAAATTGTTGTTTAAACTAAATCTCCAAAAATGAAGAGAAGTACGAAAGAAACTTCCATCCCTTTTAAAAAATTTCAAATAAATTTCCAAGAAGAAAGTTAATGCATTAACATACAATTGGATTTATCTCACAAGGTTGGAGGAATGCTTATCACCCTCCACACCCAGGTTCAATTCCCACAAATGACATGTTGAGCTCATATAGAGTATATTTCTCTAATAGATTTCACCCTTATTCTCGACTCACCTTGTGGCCTTAATAATCTAGGGTTTTACCTATTTATAATCTTCAAAATGAGGGAAATTATCCAAGGGTTTTCGCCGAGATTTATAACATGGGAAACAATACAATATATCATGGAAACCTTATGTGAAATATCTTTCATTAGTTCATCTCATATATCATAAGAACATGCACTAAGTGCACTTCCGTGGCATAAAACAATTTCTCATTGTAGTTGATAGTTGTGTTGTGAAGGCATGTATCCTAACTGTCACACTTGGAGATAAGTGTCGTTTTATTGTTGTTCAATGAACACATGTTGATTTTGGGTACTGTGCATCTTCTTGTCATGTATTTGAGGGTGTATGTGTGTGTGATAATGTTAAGTACTTTTTGTATGCGCTTACTCTTACTCTCTTGTCTCACTAATCTCACACTTAGTGAAATCATTGGAGATTTTCCCTATCCACTCATCTTGCACAAGTTGTAAGCACACTGATTTCTCACCAAGCAATGAGCACACTATGCACTCCTAACATTTAGTGATGACACCCACCTCGTAGACTTGCATACTATGTAATCTTGAGGGAAACCTCTTGGAACATTGAGCAACATTAGAGCACAAACCCTCAAACCTTACTACTTACACCTACTCATTGCGCAACCCTTGATCAACTATGTCTTGTATTTTGTGTTGTGAATTCTTAGTGGATAGTCTGGTCATATCTATACCATTTACGTAGAAACCTATGCAATTCCCAGGTGAACCTCCTTAGCCATTATGCACTACACAGTTATAGTGCCTAATCTTACCACTCTTGCTACCTGCAATTTCCCTCCATTCAATGCCTTAACTAATGTTTCCTTCACTATTCACTGTGCACTTTCAGTGGATAGTAGGGCCATCCTTCAACCCTTGTAGTGGTCAACTACATAGTCCCTTGATCCTCTCCTCAATTACTATGCATTGTGTATTCCCAATGGGAAATCCTATCATCCATGCCTCATGAAACTATGTACTACGCCTAAGAATGTCTCCTCCTCCCTTTCCATTGCGCACTGTGTGCTCCTAGTGTCCAATCCTTCACTTCTTGCCTCTTGTTCCTGTGCATTGTGCACTAGAAAGCCTCTTTCCTTGAGACCTTTCACATTTCCCATCACAGTCAAGATCTTGAATGAACATAAGGTAGAATAGGTGATTTTGGGACTGATATTCTCTTGCCATGAGTTAGCTCCATTTTAAGGTACTTTCATCCTAACATGGTAGATAATTTTCAAGGAGATAATCAAGAAAATATGCTAAGAAAACATTTGCTGAGCTGAAACATAAATATACCATCATGCAGAAGATAGAGGAACTCCAAACTACAACATATGGATAGTAACTCATGATGATTTAGATTCATGTAGGAACTCAAAAGTCACATAGTAGCTCAAGAGTGATGAGGGAGGTCAATATTTATAAGGGAGGTGAAAGGTCACCTCATTTGGTATAAATAAACCCCCATAGCTCAAGAAAATGAATTTTCACCTTAGCTTCTCAAGCTAGGAATAGGCTAGAAGGTCATCCTTTTGAGGAGGAAGTAGTCGCTTAACATTCCACTATTGGGGCTAGTGATGCATCATTGTAATTGTGTATCTTGGAAATTTCATTTAATGGTTTTAAAGTCTTAAAAATGGCACACTTTCATGCATATATTGTGAATGTTGTAAGATTATTATTTCATTGTTTACAATGTATGTTTGTGTTTATAATAACTAAAATGAACTATTTAATTACCTTTAGTATACATCTTTGAATTGTTCATTTATTTCTTTCATGATCGTTGTTTCTATGCGAACTACTTCGCAAGATAATTAAAGATTCTTTTAGATATATGTGTGTGTCTTTATTATGATATTACTATTATTCTTCTTCTAAACACTCAATTTCTATTTTCTATCTGTGAAAGAACCTTTATTCACATTGAAATTGAGTGCTTCACAAGGCTGACTTACTTTCTTATCTCGAAAGTATATGCATACTCTCTTATGTTGTTTATTGCAGCTAAGGAAAATGTTTAAGATTATGGCAGTTAGGATTGTTTCCTAGATGGGGCTCCTACTCCAAATGGTGTAAGGTCTACTTGGGACATCGTATCGGTGATACCCCCTATATGTTGGTGGTTTCCAAATACAAAAACATTTTGGCACTAGAAAGAGGGCCAACCTTTGTATAGTTGATAACTCAACTCATTCACATAAAGAACCTTCAGTTCAAGGTAGTAATTCTGTGAGTCTGAATCCAACCCACATGTTTTAGAAAGAAGATTCATCCCAGTAAGGTCCAAAGCATGCTTATGAAGTTACTTACGAGAAACTTTGGATGATGTTTCCTATCATCCATCAGTTTGATAGAGCTCTTAGATTACTACTTGTTATGTATGCTATTCCTTATATGCAATCTTCGAAAGAGACAACCCACTGTGGTGTTCTAGTTTCCTTAGTTGAGGATTTCGTTACTTCTACCCTTGATGATTTAGTTGATTCACATGAAGAACCTCATTACAAAGGGGATATTCCACCACCTATTGGGGAAAATATAGAGGGAGACAAGGAGAACTTTCATCTTTTGGGTGACAAACCGATGAGGGACAATGAACAACCAAACAATGATGGAAATTTGAATAGTAAAGAGGAAGAGTCTTTAGAATCAAATAATGAGGAAGAGAATTAAGACATGACTAAGGACCAATTGAGAACATGAAAACATGTCATCGCCAACCTACGAAAGGACAACAAGTCACAGTAAGTAACAAAATGAACATATTTTGTTTACATAATGAATGAAATTAATGGACATAATTTGCACTTACCTCAAGAAGACTGGACATATCACTCACCATAATAATCCACAACCACCATAAGCCTATGATGTAATATACACCATCAGCCTATGATTTCATTATCTTAATTAAAATCTTTCACCCCTAGTGAACTATCCATTCAAACTTGTACCTATTAGACTATATGAAATCTCAGCAAGAACAATGGGAGATTCATTGAATCACATAAAGCCCATAATTTCCCTTTTTCTATAATATTGCGACAATGTTTTAGAAATTTTTCAGTCTGCAAGATGCATTAGGTATGTTGAGATATTATAGGGGCATGATTATGTTATTTCCCTTGAAAATGTGTTCAATTTCCAATATTTTAGGTATATGGTAGTGGGAATAATGGTTCAGGAAGATGAAGAAACCATAGAAATAATGTCTAGGCTACAACAAATCAGAGAGTGAAAAATATGAAGCCATAATTGATGGAGTAGTTTCTCAATACATAAGAGGTTTTGGTGAAGAACTAGAGTGGATTGGACAAAAGGTATATACCAACACCCTATACATATCTCTCATCACAGAGAGATAATTTTCACATCAGGGGTGCCATGGGGTCATCTATTAGCACCACTTGAGGCTGCTAGATCACTTGAGGATTTAAAAACTAGTCAACATACCCTTCTTCCTCTGGAAGACAGTCTAACAGATGGCCACCAACATTTAAAACTCTAGTAGGCTAAATGATTCCCTTTCACATCATGACTCGATCAAATTACTTATGGAACATGCACTACAAATAGAATGTTGTATCTGGAATGATGTTGTGTAAGCATCAAGGTTTGAAGTTGAAGAATCACTAGTAGAAGGAACAATTGTTGCAACTTCACTAGAAGTTGCAACTACTACAACTCCACCAAAATATGCAACTACTACAATCCATAAGGAGGTTGTTGCTACAACTTACAAAGCAGTAGAAATTGTTGAGTTGCAACCATAGGAAGAAGAATCCATGGGAGGTCATGATAGTGATATATAGATCACTAGAATCCAACCTCCAACAAGGATACTAAGGAGAATGAACAAGAGGCCTAAACTTGTGGCTATACCAAAAATGAATATTATAAGGTAAAAAAAAGGAAGAGACAACACTATCTTCTATAAAAGAGGTGGAAACCCATGTTGCAACACAAGAAGAAACATGGTAGGACAAAGAAGAAGAGATACATGCTACAAAAAAAATAGATTTAGAAGAGATGCATGTTGTAGCATGGCTTGAAGAAAAAAAATTGTCCCAGGAAAGATTAAAGAAGTGTATGTGGTAACAAAGATTGAGAAAGAAGTAACCCTTGCATAAACAAAAGAACCTTTAGGGGTAATTGAAGAAGATTAAGATTGTATTGAACCATAAAAAGTGGAAGGAAGGCTAAAGTTAAGCCTCTAATACAAGACAATAAGAAATAGATGGAAAATGTAGGGATATTTTTCTAAAACATAAGAGGGAGGAAGGGTTACAACACTAAGTATGGAAGAAAAAATACAATAAGAAATAACAAATCCATAGATCACTAGACCACTAATGAGAGCTTGTTTCCTCTTGTATTTGATGGGACAATGTACTTGTTATTATGTGATTTATATGGCTATCATATCCTTGCTATTTTCATGGTTTATATGTTGGTTATGAGAATTATTTATAGCAATGTTGATGTATGGCTCTCATCATGTTTTTCCTAGTAAATGAATGAACAATGAATATGTGACCTAATAGTGGGTAATGCAACTATTGTGATAAGGCATCAATTCTTCCTAATGATTCTCAAATAAGAATTAGACCCCTATTCTCATATATGTTGTTATGATCTTCAGAATGCGTATTTGTGACATGTTTGATGAAATGACTCTCATGGCTAATAGGGGTCCAGTCAGTTCATTGATTAAATTTTTGCATCCATACTCATGTTTTGATGTTCTTTATAATTCTTGAAGGTTTCATGGAGTTATGGGAAGTGGCTTTATTCCTAACCCTGAAAAAGTGGCACAAAATCTCGGGTTGTTGGCATTGAAGTAGCTGAGAAAGTCCACAGTTGCTAGCTTTCCCTTACGATGGAAGAGACTAGAGGCCTATAGTCACATGCATGCCTTATTAAGGGAGTGAATAGGGTGTTATATGGTGATATGTTCAGTTTACTCAAGGGTTTATCACCTATAAGGGTAGGGTGGCTCCTAGAGGTTCTGTAGCATGTGTGGAAGGTTAGTTTGGCTTAGTTCTATCAATTCCAATTCCTTAACTATACATAGGGAGTTGAGTCACATCATAGTATCCTATTGTCACATGTTTACCCCACTAGACCGAGTAGCTTGGGTAAATGTGGGAGGAGGTGGTTACACAGTGGTATCAAAGCATGGTTCACCCCTTGGATAAGATGAGCGATGTGTTAGTCATGCATTCATTTCGGTTGCATATATGTGTTCTCTATGCTTATGCTCTATGTACTTGTGTGTATGCATGATGGTGGTCATGGTTGCAATGGCGTTGCCATGTGGAAGTGGATGGTGTGTTGTTGGATGTAGTCGTCATGAATGTATGTTGGTTATGAATGTCAGAGCTTATATATTGTTATGCATAGATTGATATGGTTGTAGTTGTCATGCATGAGGTAATGGTATTTGGTTGGTATGATCAGGCATTGATACCTAGATAATGGTTGAAAATTATGATTAATGCATATATGATTATGTTTATACATGTATTATGCTAATCTAGTTGGTCTTGTAGACAACATATCCTCCCCAAACTATATTGAGGTACGTTGGTTTGCTTATGATTTAGTTTAGCTAACATGATATAACTTGCAGGAAGAGAATATCCAAGATGACTAGAAGAATGGTAGACTACAGTTCATAAGGTTCTCCATGTGGATCAAATGAGAAACATTTTGTTGGGCACTCTTCTAGCATAGAAGACACATTGATAATTTTGAAGGAAGAAATAAGGAGTTACAAAGCAGATAATGATAGGATCATTCAGGAACAAGAGAAATAAGAAGAAGTTAATGTAGTCATACTTCATAGTTTTTCATACTTGTAGAGACAGGGACGACTTCAGATTAGCTATGTGTAGCAGGATAGGACTAGTGGGGCATTTGATAGTATATCTCATGGTGGGCACAGGTTGAATATATATGACACTATCATGGATGGAAGATTCTTGGATACACCTGATAGGTGAGGCAATGGATATGGGATTTACTCTAGTTCTGGTTCAGATAGGTATCACGGTCGATATTTTTTGGATGAGTTCAAGAAAGAAAATCCACCTACATTTGATGGAGAAATGAAGAAGTCATAGGATGTCGAAGCATGGTTGCTTGGTATGAACAAGTTCTTCAGGTTGCATTATTACTCAGTGAACATGGAGGACAAAATAGCTACATTTAGTCTTAAAGGAAAAACATACATTTGGTGGGAAGATGTAAAGAATCTTAGAGGCATTCATGAAGAGGAGTTGACTTGGAGTGAGTTTAAGAGACTATTCAAGACGTACCTATCAGAGAGATACTAAGATGAAGCCAAAGGAATTCTTGAGCTAGAGATGGGATCTATGATTGATGAGGAATACACTAGTAGATTCTTGGAGTTATTGAGGTATGTGCCTTACCTCAAGGAGGAGACTGTCAATATTCATAGATTCATTAGTGGGTTTTCATGTCATTCAAGGAAAGGATTGAGTTTAATGAGCCTATATCAATGGAGGAGGCCATTCAGAATCTAAATCATCATTATGAGAAATCAAAGCACGAATTTTAAACTAAGATGGATTGGAAAGATAATGCAAAGAACAAAGGAAAATGGGAAAATAAGTGACGAAGGCCTCAGGACACACGTAACAAAGAGAATGCAACAATACATAAGAAGTTAAATGCATTTGATAGAGGACAAGAATTTTAGTCTAGGGAGTAGAACAAGGGTGTTGGCTAGAAGCCTTTACAATATTGGACTTGTGGCAAGGATCATCATCTAAAAGATTGTCCATAGCATTAGGGTGGTAGACCGAAGATTTACGGTGCATAGGAATCATGTATAGTGGAAGATGTTGGACAGTGTCCCTCGGATTTATGCAACACTGGATAGCAAGAAGGAATATTACTATGCATATATTATTGAGATGGATGGTAATTTTTGTGATCAAGTTGTTTCTATTTTGATTGACCTTGGATCTAATTATAATTATGTTAACCCTGACTTGGTGTATAAGTGTTGTTTCACTGAAGAAGTGCATGTAGAATCTATGTTAGTGTAGTTGGCTACAGGTACAAAGAAGAGATTTCATCATTGGATAAGAGCTTGCACATTTGAATTGAAGGCTATGCTTACCTTAGCACATTTAAATGTATTGTCATTGGATCATATAGTATGCTTTTGGGTATGGACTGGTTGTATCTTCACAGGACTAAGGTGGATTGTTATGACCAAGCTATTGAATGCTTGGATGAAAATGGAGAACAGAGAACCTTACAGGGTAAGAAGAAGGAAACGTCAATTAGGATGGTGATAGATATGCAGGTAAATCATAGTCACACGAAGGGGTGTGTGTTATTCGAAGTGCATATTTCTAGTGATTAAGGTAATTAAGTTGAGGATGCAAATGCCTTGAGTAGGTACCTGGTTTTATAGTAGTTTTAGGATATGTTTATGGCATAGATTTTAAAGTTGTTGCCTTATAGGGAAGTTAAGTTTTCTATTGAGTTAGTACCATGGGCAGCACCAACATCAAAGGCACCTTACAGGATGAGCACACCAGAGATAGTAGAGATGAAGTTGCAATTAAAGGAAATACTTGAAAAGGGATACATCAGGCCAAGTGTATCACCTTGGGGTGCACTGATGTTGTTTGTGAAGAAGAAGGATGGTACTCTTAGGCTATGCATTGATTATAGGAAGTTGAAAAAGATGGCGATTAAGAACTAGTATATGTTTCCAAGTATTGATGACTTGTTTGATAAGTTGAAAGGAGAAACAATATTCTCGAAGATTAATCTGAGATCTGGATAATTTGGTACGCATCAAGTAAGAGGAAATTTACAAGACAACCTTCTGGATGAAGTATGGGCATTATGAGTTTATTGTATTTCCATTTGGTTTGACTAATGGTCCAACTACTTTCATGTGCTTGATAAATAGTGTGTTGCATCCTTATTTGGACAAGTTTGTTGTTGTATTAATTGATGACATATTGGTATATTCTAAGAATGAAGAAGAGCATTCCAAACACTTAGCATCGTTTTTGAGATTATTGAGAGAGCATCAGTTAAATGCTAAGCTCAATAAGTGCAATTTATTTTAGATAGAGGTACATTACTTTGGAAATGTTGTTTCCAAGGAGGGTATAGCAGTGGATTCAGAAAAGATAAGGGCTATCATGGAATGGCCTTTGAGGATAGAAATGTGGATGAGGTAAGATCGTTAATGAGACTAGCAGGTTACTATAGGAGGTTCATCAGGAATTTCTCTTAGATTTCATATCCTATCACATCATTATAGAGGAAAAGTAGGAAGTTTGAATGTACAAAAGAATGTGTAGCAAGTATTGAACAATTGAAGCAGTTGTTGATGAATGCTCTAGTGTTAAATATTTCAGATCCAGATAAAGAGTTTGTAGTGTGCATGGATTTTTGCAAGAAGGGGTTTATTGGAGTCCTTATGCAAGAAGGATAGGTGGTATGCTATGAATCAAGGAAATTGAATGAGAATGAGAAGAATTATCCAACACATGATCTTGAGTTGGCAACGATCATTCATGCATTGAAGATGTGGAGACATTATCTTCTTGGTAGGAGGCTTTTATTTACGAGAGATCACAGTGGGTTGAGGTACCTATTTTACCAATCGAATGATGATGCAACTAATATGACAAAGGTATCAAATATTCTTAGTGATTATCAGATAAGTATGAGATCCCTATGCTCAGATTTTTTGTTATCACCTATAGATTGCATATTCGTGACATGTTTGACGAAATTCCCTGTCATGTCTAGTAGGGGTACAATCAAGTGTTTGTTCAAATATTTACATTTGTATCAATGCCTCAATGTTATTTTTCATTCTTGAAGGTTTCATGTAGTTTTGGGAAGTGGCCTGAGTCCTGGCCTTGAAAAGGAGCCATCGAATCCAGGGTTGAAAGGACCCTAGTCCTGGCCTTGAAAAGGACCCTTGTCGCTTGCATTCCCATGTTGTGAGAGCGATTGGAGGGCCCCAGTTGCACGCATTCCCATTTCATGGGAGCGAATGAGGCTCTAGAGCAGTGAAGTGTTAAGTTGTTTTAGGGGTTAATCACTTAGAAGGGTTGGTTGTCTCCTATAGCTTTTGTGACATGTGTAAAAGGTCAGATTGATTGTGTTTGGTTGGTTCCAATTCCTTAACTATACATGGGGAGTTGAATCAGATTGTAGTAGCTGCTCGTCACATGTTTACCCCAATAGACTGGTTAACTTGAATAAATGTGGGAGGAGGGTGTTACAGAATCAAAGTCCTTTTTCTGTGGAGTTCATTAACATAACACTCATTCACTATCAATCCAAAGCCCCATGGCAAACAAAGTAACACGTTTTTTTTTTAAGAAACAATTAAGGGTTTTGCAATAATAATACTAGATTATGAGCTAGAAGCCTTATAATATCTTTTTGTTATGCGATAATGTAAATATTCACCAGACCATACAAAATTGGTGCCATATCTAGGATTTCATTTCTTCCCTATTCTAAATATATATTTTCTTTATGAATATACAAAAGATCCCAAGAATCAGAAGGTATTTACATTACAACATATATCAACAAAATATTTTAACTAAAACCAATAAACTCGTCCTTAGCTTCCCCAATCAACAACTTCCAAAACTAGGCTTGTCGCTCCTCTGTGAGTGAAGAGGCTTCTTCTTATCAGGAACCACACTAGGAGGAACACCTCCAAGAGAATGTTGAGCACTGCTAGCCATACAATTCCCTAGAGCTGTAACTCGAGTGCTGAGTGCAATAAATTCCTCATGAAATTCATTCAAAGAAATTTCCAAACTACTCAAAAGTTAGAGGAACTTAGCTTCTAATAATAATTGTGAAGACTAGCATTGTCTCTCATCCAT
>APFE030811015.1:0-11366 GCA_000404065.3 Pinus taeda
AAATACTTTGGGGAAGTCCTCAGCTAAAAACCCTACTATCTATATTATCAAACAAGGTGGAAATACATAGGAATTATAAAGAGCCTTAGCTCTCACAGCTAGCCAGCTCTTAGTATAATCCTCACAGATGCTTACAGGTAATCATGGCTTCTCTCCAGCCTTCTTCTCTTCCCTCCAAGATCATATTTCCTTGCGTTTTTCCTCTATGATGATTCACCTTCAACCAAGTGGAACACTCTCTCACACATTGTCAGGATTGCGAAATCCTCAAGGAATGATTCCTTGACTACATGCATGAGTTTTCTTTATAAGAAAACAATGCAACTGATAGTACATTGTCTTTGACTTTAATTTCAACTGGGTCTTTCCCAGAATATACATGCATGAGTTTCTGATGAGGGAATCTTCATTTAACTGGAGTAAACTAGTTCACTGCATGCATGCATCAACTGACTGTTAACTCTCTATTAGTTCCTTAAACAATTTGGAACTAATTTAACTGGATTTAACTCAGTAAAATAATTAATTCAAAATGAATTAATTAATTATTTCCAAGTAGTTTTTAAGAGTAAATTCGATTTTAATTCACAATTTAATTCAAGGACAAATTAAATTGGAATATTCTTGTTGCCACATTTCAACACTCCCTCTCAACAATAAAGGGATTATCTGCCACCTTGATCCTGTCTCTATGGAACTCGAATTTACACTTTGACAATGCCTTTGTCAAAATGTCAGCATCTTGCTCCTTTGTTGAAATATACTGCAGAAACATGATCCTCCCAACTTGTGAAAAGCCTTGGGCAACAAAGGCTATAAATGTGGGAATTGAATGGTAGAGTCATGAATGCCTACAATTTTGTTTCAGAATGTCAACACAACCACCTCTCCACCTCCTTCAAGGACACCTCTCACATCAAAGCATCATTTTGATCTCGAAGAATTGCACAAGGAATGGGGGTTGTTATGCATCAGATTTCCTCATCTCTATGTGGAGATTGATTAGTAAGAAGTGTTTGATAATAGGTCACCGATTCCTACTCATTTTCACAATGCTAAACCAAATGTTGACTGTCATGGGAGGATAGCACATGAAATCATATTGTGTTGGAATCAGTTGATCATTGCCTTATATAATAATTTAGTATTGTGCTCACCCTCTCTAAGAAACTAAACTTGGGACCTCTATTAGCATAAAAAATCCTCTTTCTTTTAGTGTTGCTATGGTTAGTTAATATTTATTCCATGTACTTGAATAATTTCTTTTAATTTTCCATTTTGGATAATTTGTTGTTAGATCAGTTGCATCCTACTTTCCAAGGCTTTCTTATTTAAAATAACATTTCCAACTTCTTTCCTATTATAATAATTGATCTTATTTTCTAGCTCCTTAAATGTGTGCTTCTTGTTCATACCATGGATCTTAATTCCCTCCAATAGACACAACATTTCCCTTGGAATCCCAAACCTAAAAGGGCTATTATGGGGCCCTATCTTCAGATCCAAATCCAATTGGATTAGCCAATTGTTCAAACCCAACCCCACTAGAATAGAAACTTCAACAAATAGGTAGTTGTTAGTCAAATCTTTAGATACTAAAAAATTCTCTAACCACCTCACTACTTGGTGCATACCCACCCCATTATTTGTACCTACGTTAACAAGTGTCGTGTCATGTATCAAAGCCCTAAATTATCTGATCCCTTCTCTATTTTATTCAAGAGATACAATTGAATTGTAATCTCCGCATATTATCATCTACATGTAAAGATATGATCCATAATTGTTCCAAGAAGGCTACCCTCTCTATCGAGATATGGGAACCATACCCCGACAAACACTCATTTATTTTGAGCAAAGCTACTACAACCATCCAAATAGGATTCAATAATGGGCTATCCAATATGGCAAGACTACCTCCAACTGCTTCCTAAAAATGGCTAGTCCTCTAACATTGCCTTTGGCATCTACGACCATGACTACACATTCCTTCCCAAAATGAGCTACAATATTACAAATTTTCTTATAGAAAATTTGCTGCATTCATGTAATTGAAGACTTTTCCTTGATTACTCTAAAATACCTTTGTTTTCTGAAAATATTTATGGTAGTGATATTCCAAGAGATGGTTTTCATTGCAAAAGTTGTTTGATGGAAAAAATACCTCAATGAGGGGCATGATTTTCATTGACCATCTAGTTTCCTACTATTTGAAAGGCTCCTAGAGCTTCTTTTCTCCAGTATTTAAGTGGTCACTCTATAAACCCCCATTTATGAAAGACAAATAACTTAGTAAATGCAATGATAATTTTATTTAAGCAATTATGACTAATATTATTACTTTATTAAATTTTGAACATACCCAATACTTGTACTAAAAATAATCAAACATTTATTTTCAATAAACATTTATTTAAATATAAAAATGACATGTAAATAAATATGAGTTAGAGTTGAGAGTTATAAATTAGAAAAATAAATAAAATATTATATTAGATATACATATATATGATAAAAAAATTATAAAATTATTACCGTTTAGATACCATAATTAAATAATACATCCTTTAATATACATAAATGTCAATAAAAAATATTTTTTGATATAAATCAAAATAAATCAATTGCATAATACTCCGACAAAATTCAAATTATAGTTGAATCCATGTAACAGTTCAAGAAAAAAAAACTTATAATTTTCCCTTGTTGTATCAACATATATAACCATCAAGAAACCATGGAATATCACATCCTGATCTGTTATGCAGTAACCGGCATACTGCTCTACTTGCATTGACGCAGTAAACATTAAAACACTATCTACAATTCACAATATGTTTAAATTATTTCAATTCAGTTACTGGAAATGAAGAATCTTAACATTATCAAGGATTCAGAATATGTTTAAATTATTTCAATTCAGTTACTGGACATGAAGAATCCTATGTCCCAGGCAAAATGGTTATGAAGTTCCTTTGTTGGAAGAACATATAAGGAAGTAAACTGAGGGAAGGTGGAAGGTGGTAATTTAAAAGTAAGGCAACAATTGTTAGTATTCATAATGGTGTACACTTCTAAGAACTATTCATGGTTTAATGTATAGCATTACTAACAATAACTGAAAAAGTTTTTGAATCATCATTGATATCATGAATTTCCTGTCACTCACTATGGAAACACTTTGGAATCAGTAAGATAACCAACATAGATTTCTTTTAAATTTGTTTGGGAGATAAATATTTAAAAATCCATGTTAACATTTAAAAAAAAATCGATCTATAAAGATGAAAACAAATATGTCAACAGATTTGATCTCTAAAATTATTTTATTATTAATGTTCCTGATTATGTTAAATAATTCTTTGTTTTTAAAGTTAAAACAAATATTAATATTTTTAATGTTTTTAAAATTAAAATTTAAATTTTGAGGTAACTTGTCAAAAATATTACATTTAGTCAACCAATATTTCTCAAGCTTTCAATATAAAAACTGAAAAATGGAAAAACTAATATAACATTTCACCTGGAATGAATTCATGACACCCACAAATAGTCACAATCCCCTATATGCCTTACCGGGGATTGCCCTAGGTTGAAAGCCCACATTTACAAGAACTTATTTGTGGGTACTGTGACTTATAACTCTTAAAAAAATTGAACTAACAACCAAATAGATCCTTACCAACATTAAAGAGTGAACGAATTTGTAATGAAATTCTTGTTCACCCTGGAGCATGTTTAAATTGTTGCATTTTCATACATGCCAAACCCTCTAGAAAGGCATCGACCATATCTCTGATCCATAATTGGAATGCTAACGTAAGATGCATTGTCTCAAAGGTATGCATTGGATGGCCATTCTACTTAAGATGTAACCATTCTATTTAGTGAGTAGTCGTGGATGCTTTGAGAAGCAAGTGAGAAGTTTTTCCTTTTTATGTTGACTCTGCAAATACAAACTTATGAAAATGAAGTTGTAATTTCTCAAACCATTGTTCAATCCAAAGAAAATATTTGGCTTAATATTAATGAATCAATTATTGAATTATGGCCTTCAACTGAGATTATTTTTGAACGGGAAGAATTATTACTGAAATGAAAGGAGGCGGTCGCAGAAGTAAAGGAAGACCTCGACCAAAAACCAGGAGATGCTACAAAAATAATCAAGGTTCTGAATTCCAAGACAAAATAAGAGCTTGCATAATATGGTTTTGAAGACAGAACTTAAGTTTTCTTGGAGGCGAGAAGGGTACATACTAAAAGAAATTTATTGCTACAACTGGAGAATAAATGTCATAATTTAGAGCTCCAAATTAAAAAATTTCACAGTTTAATTCATTACATGTAAAAGGACTTCCAAGTCTACAGGGTATAGGTAATAAATTAAATTCATTCGAAGAATATCAACAGAGATTATATGAGATAGAAATAGATAAATCTAAATTTGCTCAAATCAAAGGAATCATCACTGGAAAGGCTTTCATGGAAGGTCTTAGTTATGATTTATAAATTCAGCATGAGATCAAGCATTTTTTCATAACTAGGCCTACTTTTGAGAAATACACTTAAGTGGATGAATCATACGGAAGATTACTAAAGTTTTTTATTCTTGGTGAAAAATTATGGGATAAGTTGTGTGAACTCATCGAATGAGAGACAACAAGATTCCTGACAACAAAATACCAAGTTTTCAGGGACAAAGAATAGATTTCCAGGAACAACAAATATAACAACAACTTTATAGCTCTAGTCACCGCCAACAATCCTTGAATTATGTGCAAGATGTAAAAATAGTTCAGATTTCCTCTTTTCTAGTTCTATTTTTGTAATAAATCCAAATCAGTTTGGAAAAGATATTTTGTAATAAATTATGATTTTAAGTATAGATATTTTGATTAGAAACTCTATAAATACTTTGTAGTTTGAAGTAGGAAGGGTTGAACTCTTGTGATAAGCCATTGAGCATGATTGTAATTCTCTGAACTGTTTATGAGATTAATAGAAAGATTATGGACTCATTTTGAAGCACCTTGTGTTTTTTGTGAGTTTTCTTGTTTCTTATTATGTCTCCATCTTTATTTATTTCTACACATGCTTAAACTTAATAGGAAATTTGGGTAAGATAATATTAAATATCAATCTTTCTGAAATCCCTTGAGAAGTTATAATCAATTATAGAGATTAATTAACTGAAACTATTTGTTTAAGTTCATTCCCTTGCATGATTTAATTGTTGCTTCCTATTATCTTTAAATATGCTTTGTTTGGTTGTAAAAGGATTTTACACACATCATCTATATATGAAAAGTTAAATATTCTATTTGACTAAGGAATCATATTTATCATCTTAGAGGCCTACCTTTCATAAACATTTTAATGCTTAATTCTGTTAAAGGTGAAGAATCGACCCTTTTATTATATCATAAATAATTAGGATTTGCATCTGTTTAACATTTTAAAGCATTGGTCATCCAAACCCAAATTAAAATGACATTTTAGATGCTTCGATATAGTTCCTTAGCCTAGAACTGTCTACAAAGGACAACATGAGATTTGGCGACTCCACTGAGAAGTTCATCCTCCGTCGTTGATCCGAGTGAGGGTGGCCTCAATCTTTTATCGTTGCTCAGACTTTATAACAACCTGACAAAACGTCAAATTGCTTTGTTTTATTAAAAATATATTAATTAATCATTGATTAAATAACATAAAAACAATTTCCCCGGATGCGGGTGTGTACTAGTGTGTTTAAGTTGATGGGACAGGGGTATAAGGGAAGCCACATGCCTACCATGCACGGAGGCGACTTGGAAGGCGGTGGCGAAGAACACCCCTGGATGGCAAGGTTAAATGCTATGGGACGGAAGCTAAGGAGCATTTACGCTCCGACCTCCTTCGGCTGCGTTGCAGAGTTTGGCTCTGCACCACATTTGAATGCCTCATTAATGGCGGGCGACCCTCGAGGCAGAGTATGGAGTTTTATAAATAGCGGCAGCCCTTGCATCACCATACTCACCTGGGGAGGGTCTGGGGATCCCATTCCGTCATTGGTGCTGACAAATTCATGCCGTGGTCTGATTTCTTCCATCCCGGGTCTGTTGGTTTAGCTTGTTTACGCCCCTGTGGGAGCTTTGCATTTCAATTCGGCTCACGACTGCTCTGTCACCATGATAAGGACTCATCAGCGGATGTTGAGTCGTCGTGGCTCTAGTCATGGAGGGTGTTCGCGCCCCTCAGCCGAGGCGGAAACCCATTCTCCCTGTCACTGCCCTCATTGTCGCTGTCATTGCCACTACCCGCAACTAGGAGGTGCTAGATCTCTAAAGCACAACCAATTCATGGAGGCTAGCTCACCTGGGTCTTCGGCAGCTCCTTACTTCAGCTTTGCAATTTTTACCTTCAACAGCCCCCTGAACTGTCCAAGAATTAACTCCCACGTCTCTGTCCTCTTTATTGATGAAGCCCAGGGCGAGGGGGGATCCAGTGCTCCATCAGAATTCGAGGCCCCGGTTGACACAGCCACAACGTCCGAATTGCCCAAGGTGGAAAAGGGGAAGGGAACATAACTGCTAGACCCTCATCGAGAGAAGAATCGGGAGCAGCCAGAAGAGGCCGAGGCGAAAGCAGGCCAAGCGCAGGAAGAGGAAGAATATGGAGGTGCCCGATTGTGGAGGTGCCGGAGGACTAGTCTGCTGCCACGTCTCAGGTTCTATAGCTCGGGTGGGATTTTGGTTCTTTCCTTTCTTTTGGTCATGTCCATCTGTCTAATTGTCTCTGGCTCGACTACGTGTCGATTATCTTTTCAGTCAATGTGTCAAAGTGGCAATCTGCCATCACTGAGGCGTAGGGTCAGTTACAGTCTTGCTTGGTTATCAGTTTTGTGGGAGGTTACAGTTGTGCAAGGTTGTCTTTTTGTCCTCCCCTGCATGGGAATGATTTTTTTTGGTCACAAACGCCCCTGTGAGGGCATGAATCAAGTAGCCCTCTCTCTCTGCTACATTTGGCTGATCCAGAATGCCACTCTTTCTCGCAGATGGATCTTTTAGACAGCATGCATGTAATTGTACTCTGGTTATTATGTATATAATAGAATAGTTTAATCGAGAAAAAAAAACATAAAAACAATTTAAAGAATAATACAGTGATAATGTGGCAACATTTAAACAAACTCACCTATTTCTTTGGGATTTCATTTTTGTTTTTTTGATATATATATAATTTCCCATTTTATTTCTTTTCTTTTCTTTTTCTAATTTTTCAACATAAAAGAAATAGAAAATATTACATGTTGAAAAAAAGTTACAACAAATCCCTTATAATCCATTTCCCAAAACTACCCTTCTGATGTAACCTTCCTTTGATGTAATCTTCCTTTTATTTATTTGGGTTGTGGTCCATACGCCCATAACATTATTTCCATTGTTCTAAAATATAATATTAGTTGGTTACCACATTATACCCATTATATACCATTTCCCAAAACCACCATTTTGATGTCACCCTCATTTAATTTATTTGGGTTGTGGTCCACACCCACAAAGCACCATCCTACTGCACCATCCTTCAAAACGCCCCATGTAACTACCATTTTTTTAATCTAAGTCCCTCTTATAGTGAAAGCTCACACATCCTCAATGCTCTATTGTTTAAATGCAACATTGGCCTCCCTTTAATATAATACCAACTTACTCTTTTTCCTTCTGCTACCTTATCCATACTACATTTAACCCATTTCCTTTCATTATATATACATTTTTTAATGATGGAGCTTCCCTTAACTTGTCACACACTCATTTTTTAGTAATTAAATTTTCTTTAAACTCCTCCATGCGCAATATTGGTTGCCACATCATTCACTCTCTATACAAAGGTGACACATGGCATTGGCACATCACCTTCTTTCGACTTCAATAGTATTAAGTGATAGGTGACAAAATGTCACTTGACGACATTACCAACTAAGTTTAAAATGGAAAATTCATGGAAATTGTCACATTAGCTTAATAGCTACATTGAACACCTAGTCACCACTACCAATTTAGTAGTCATCGTACTTACAAGATACAGTGAGAATAAAATCATAAAGTGCTACAAGACACTTCACCCTAGGGATTAATTGTTACTTTTTCTAGGTAAAATTCAAATTACCACAACTTTACCATATAAACACATATGTGGGTGCCATACTTGTCATGCCATGTATTTTTTTAGCATTTTGAATAGCTCGTTTGAGAATTTTTTTGAAGTCTGATGTAGCCAAAATTGATACTTTGACATATAAGTAGGGATCATTTTGATTTATTTTTTTAATCTTGGTAAGAATACATTTTTACTATAAAGTGTTTTATTTTATTATTATTATTAAATTAAATTTTTCTAGATTTAAAGTGGCATAGATTATTTTAGCTCATTTTGCATTATGTTTTCTACTTTTATTTTTAAATGGAAAACCATATGGCCAAATCTATGGCAAATATAGCACTCCACATGGCCAAGATATGAAGTAAGAGGACCAAATCTAATACTACTCATTCCAGATCTAAACCATGCATGAAATGCTTCTCTCCTCCAACAGTTAGACCTGCAATATGTTGCATTATGGCCAAATGAGTGGCATGGGTTACAATAACCATAAAAATCACAAGTACACCAATTGCACATACTTCTTGGCTGTTGGAATTGTTGGAATCTCTACTGATATGGTCTATATGTTTTTCTCCAACAATTTGTTGCAACATGCCCAAACTTGTGATAGCTGTAGCATTGTATCTCATGCATAAAAAGAATAAAAGGACTTTGCTTCCTTTGAAATATTATATTTATGTCAGGATTATCACTAGGAGAAAAATATTTTCTGAATGTTGGAGCTCCTTGAGATTTTCTTCTCTGCTGTTGGTTTTGTTGCTTGACCAGTTGCTAGTTTTGCTTGATTTTCCACTGATGGTTCTTTTGATTGCTATTCAGTTGTTGGATCTGCTTCTTGGTTCCTTCGATCTCACTTTTGCTGCTGGCATTGTTTGTTACAGTTTTATTGGGTTATTCTTTCTTGGTTTTGCCTGCATGCAAACTAGATTCACGCTTTTCAAATCCAAGACCAGATTTATCCAATGGTGATTTTTGGATCTCAAATAAATTATCTAAGGCAACAATGCGCTTCTCCATTTTTTGTTGCTTTCTCAATAAACAATTTCAGCTTCTAATTTCTCACATTCTTCTACCTTAGCTTGATATTGTTTCCTCATTCCTTCCTCATCTCTTTCAAATTCTACAATTTTAACTTTTAAGATGAAAATCTCTTCCTTGATCTTGGCCTCCTTACCATCACAAATCTACAATAATTTTTCTTAATCCTTGCATGCAATTGTTAGTCTAGAAATCTCGGCTCTAAGACTCTTAATATTATTCTCATCTTCACTAGTAAATGCAACATGATAAAAATTTGAATCCTCAAAATTGTAACTCAAAAGAAAATAATTAATAGTTATACTTTGGATTCATTTTGCTGCAAAACCTTTGGTTCTTGATCTTCTAATGTTTGCACTTTATTTTCTAAACCATTTGCACTAGGAAGACGAGACTCTTGTGGTATTTGCACATGAGTGCATGATGTAGCGGCCGGTTTGCACGCACCCTGGCCGCGTTAGAATCTTGTGGAGCTGCGCGGATGCTGCAGCCTATACGGTTTTGTGGCGCATATTCCGATGATGGCGAATATTCCGATTGTATGTTAGATTCGATGTGACTGTTATCAGCATTGTCTGATAAGTATACAATGTAATAAAAAGAGGGCCCTATAACTAGCCCCTCCCTTTAAAAAATATATATAGGTTGGTATTTAAATATTTTATTTAGCATAAATATAATTTTTTTAATATTAATAATTTATTTTTTAAACTTAAATTGGGATTTAATTGATATCAATAAGATAACCAACATGGATTGCTTTTAAATTTGTTTGGGAGATAAATATTTAAAAATTCATGTTAACATTTAAAAAAAAATCTATTTATAAAAATAAAAACAAACATGTCAACAGATTTGATCTCAAAATTATTTTATTATAATATTCCTAATATGTTAAATAATTATTGTTTAAAGTAAAACTAAATATAAATATTAAATGTTTTAAAATTTTAAATTAAATTTTGAGGTCACTCGTCAAAAATATTACATTTACTCAACCAATATTTGATCAGATTTCCATATAAAACTGAAAAATGGAAAAAATATATACACCCATTTCACCTGGGAATGAATCATGACACCATCAAATAGTTGCAATTCCCCTAAATGCCTTACCGGGAATTGCGCTAGGTTGAAAGCCCACATTTACAAGAACTTATTTGCGGGTACCCTGACTTATAACACTTAAAAAAATTGAAAATAAATAGCATCCGTTTAAAACCCAAAAAAAATTCACCTTAAAACTTGATTGAAACCTGTGAATTATGTCCCTTAAAGGAGGGTTGGATAGAGATTTAAGAACTGGGAGACAGTGGGGCATCAAACTGGGAAACTGGGAGACTAAATGTGTTCCTGCAGAGAGGGCATTGAAGTTCAGAAAGTTCCGAATGAAACCAATAAAAAATGCAGGTCGCATGAAAAAGGTGACTGCAAGGCAATCGTTTTGTTGCCCATTCGGTGGACAGCGTCTCCTGACATATTGCGCATATGAATGTGTCGCCCTCGCCATCATCTTTAATGGTTACTGTTTCTGAAGAGTCAACAGCGGCCATAGCAGCGGCAAAGGGATAGCTCCTGTAGAGAGCAATGAATTGGTCTCTTAAATTAAGATTGAGATCGAAATGTTCGACTCTCAATTGTATAGAATTAGCAGTATTACTATCGTTTTCCAAGAGTTGCAGTACCCGATTACAATCTGCAAAACTTCCACTCCATACAACTTGTTGGCTCCACACATTTCCATCAAGGCGGCCCCAATCTACGATAATTCTCATTAAAACAAGGTTGATGTTTTCAGCCATTGCATCCTGGATATTCCTTTGGCCACTGTAGTTGAGAGGATGCCATTCAGACTTGGGTTTCTGTCCAATGTCATCTAATTGACGTACGTACACATTATCCAAAACACTCTCGAATTCCCAGTCCTTATGCCAAGCATTCTCCAATTCACTATCCCAGTCACTATGTTCGCTATCTCCTTCAATCCATCTAAACGTTACACTATAGATCAGGTGCTGTTGAACGGGGTCTCCGTTTTGGGTGGATGCCTCTCCTTCATGTGAAAGGCCATCAGCTGTACTTGTTAGAGTAGAAGGTACATATTCTTCCATTTCCCATAAGATAACGTCTCTATTTATTGTGTTGTACATGTGACGCGTAACCCTCCCAAAAATTTCTCTAGC
>APFE030811022.1:0-15160 GCA_000404065.3 Pinus taeda
TTTTTGTTTGTAAGCATATTTCAGTATTTTACAGTAATGAAATAAAGTATTATTTTTGTTGCATCTCTATATGTATGGTTATATCTATCATTTGTTGCGTTCCTGTTTAAATCTGGATCACCATATTACCATGATGATAATATTTAACAAAATCCTCATGTCTATTCATCAATTTGACGTGTGATTAGTCGAGACCCAACATGCACACTTGTATCTAGGATATAAGATTATGTAATCGTTTCTTGGATGACTTAATTGTCAAAATTGAAGGAGACATTTATACTTGATAGTTGGATTTTACGATGCATTGCTTGGATGACTTTATTATTATTGTGGAGTGTATTACTGTACATTGGACCTTGGTTTATGGATGATCCCTTTATGGACACACTTCTTGGACTACCTCACTCTTAAGGTTGGGGGCAATGGCCATACATGGGAAGTTGGCTTATTGAGGTGCATCATAGATATAAAATTTGAGAGCGATGTGTTTCAAATGGGATGAAATGGTGGCATCCCCCCTAGTGATGTAATGGGGTCCATAATGGTTAATAATATTATAAGTATGGTGGTCATTTAATGTAATATATACAAAGTTTGTTATGTTAGTTATTATTAAATAATTCATACTACACAGTATTCATGCAACAAATGTAATATGTCCTATTCATTAGCATAGGCACTAACAATGGTTAAAAATTAGGTTTTATAAATGAATAATATTTGAGTCCTTCTTATGGTATTTGTTAAGTATAATGATTGTATTTGAGCATTAGTTCATTGGGAGGTTGCTCTTGAAGACAAAAATGAATACGAGTTTATCTTTCCATAAAATGATTACCATGCCCTTTTAACTTACCTTGATGGTTTTGGATTCAATGAAGTAAAATGATTTTTTATCATATTCTTAGAGACATTACCCCACAGTGAATTCACACACTAGAAACTTAGGGAGACCTTTTCTAATCCTTACACCTATCTTTGTCTTGGGATTTGGATTTCATCAATGGTCTAGGACGCAAACACCCATTAGACGGTGAAGGTTTTACTGAGCTTGGTCATGGTAACTATCCACTCGATCCATGTTGGTCGAGGTTCATTCGCACTATTTTCTGTAGGGTTTCGAGATAGCTTCTCCCTCGCAAGTTCCAAATGTTTCGCAAGGTAACCTCTGCACCCTTCTGAGCGAAATTTTACCATCGTTTTTCATAATGGTGATTTAAGGTTTAAGAATGAACCTAATAGTTAAATCCTTGTCTATTTGTCTCAAATATCTAGATATCATTCACGACCTTTGATTCATTCTGTCAAAATTAGTCAGCATTGCCTTGAGGGTTTCATTCAATATTTCAATGTTTTGTTGTTATGTTGGATAGGAACCTCCATTTGGAAAAAAAAAATCAATCCAATGATTAATGCTCTCTCTAAACAATCATTAGCCTTCTATTCCAAGCAAATTTCCTCTCGAAATCCCTAACCCTTTCATTTCAACAATCCGAGGTCCAGACATTATTGTATTAGTTTCTGTAATCCCATGTCTAGCTTTTTTTTTATTAATGGAAGCAAAATGATGTCCATCATTGCAATGATGGGAAGGGGAGGGTATCTAAAAGCTATTCTATCTCCTTAACAATATCACATTCATACGGATGGTTAGGTTTCTTAACTATTGTTTTTCCATGCCATTAGTGTAGATTTGCCCTAATTCAATATGCTTGTGTATTCACTTTTGTAGTATGGTGTAGTTTTAGCTTAGTTAACATGCCTGCTTTGTTAATCACCATGATAGGTTATGTTTGTGGTTACACATGGGGGCTTATGTTGTATTTTCATGTGAAATGTTTAGCAATACCTCATGGAAACATTTGTGTTTCACCATCAAATTGATCATTAGGAGGAAGCTTCACTAGTATCTATATTGATTTTCTATCCAATTAAGTAGTTGTGAGAAATTCAAAACTAAGTGGGAAGAATCATTAAATGCCTCCATAAACCACTTCTGCTCTCTATTTGTTTGAAATTAGACTCCAATGGTGAAATTCTGATGTGAATAGTAGGATATGTACTTCACAATCTCAATTTGGAAAGGACTCTGTTGGGGGTACTATAAAAGGGAACATTAATAGGCAGAGTGATTTGTGCCCCAAAGTGAAAATCATAAATAGGACAACATGTATGATGTCAACCACATATATAGACACAAGTTACATACCTTTTTCTGTTTCTTATTATAGAAAATCCTAATGTCTACGTTTTAGAAAATGATAACTAGATAAGAGACTAACTCATAAATGATTTGGGGAGATTAAAACACATGAGAAAAAATTCAACTACCTTGAAACTGGGTAGTTGAGTCACTCCCTAAATGTAGTAAATAACAACTTTTGAAAATAGTTATAATATTAATGATAAGGTGTTTTTAGTTTGGTGACCGTAACTACTTGTAATTCACCATGAAAACTTTTCACTATCTTTCAAGTATGCTAGAGATCTCCATTGAAATTTATCTTCCCAAATCACCTTTTATATAAGCATTAATGGAAAAGTACCATTACCTAGTGATCATAGATTTAGTTAGTACAAAATGGCTTCTCTTCAATTTTTCATATAGGCTTCCATAAATTTGATTGCAAGCTATGCTTCCACTATAAACTATTGTCCTCACTTTTGCATCTAACGCATTGCTTTAGATATATGTGAACAATCACTTTATTTCATGATACATCCTCCAGGTGACCAATTCATCCATATTTTATTCATTGAATGAATCGTGATTGGTAGTAATCCTCCATAATAGCTATGATATCTATATAAAAGTGACCAAGCATCATTTTTCTCTACATCTCCTTGAACAAAGATTTGACTATTAGAGATTCCAAGCCATCGTGAAGGTATTTTGATAGTTCTTATTTAGCCATCCACAATACTTCACTCGGACATACTCTGGAACTTATAGTTAAAGAATATAGGTGAGATTTGATTATATCATTGTACTATGAATCTTCCAACCTAAATATCTATTTGAAGCCTGCTAAAGTCTATCACTGAGAGATTTCCAAGTACCAGACATTAAGAAAATAGGTCAAATCATTTGTTAAGAGCCAATAAAAATCAAACTCAATTTACTATTCTCGTGCTTAGTATTAGTCTTTGGCTTACTCCGACGATGCCACAAATCATGACAAAATGAAATCTAGAAATGGTGCAATCAAACAAAACCAAAATAATATTTTCATTACCCACTAGCTTTCCTTGACAAGTGGCCTTTTCCCAAATCCAAGAGGGTCAAAGAAAAACATTTTTATATGTCAAAATTCACTTATGCCTACCATATATAACAATGTTTAACTCAGTTGTGAGTTTATTAAGTTCAACCCATTTGTGTGTTTAGATTTGTTTCTCTATTAGTGTAGTGTGATGTAGTTTTTTATTTTGTTTGTTTCATACATCATCTATAGGTATCGGGGCTTCTCATCGATATTATCTGTGATAGGATGCTTCTACCTTGGCCTCGCCCATTAACACTATTCAGCTCATACTTTCCGATTATCATTATTAGTGGAAAACTGGCTAGGTTTAGCTTTTGTTCCAATATCATAATTAAATAATGATACTATTAGCGACAATAGATTATGATAGTAATAGAGGCAATAGGTTAACGGATTTTGGATCAAGTTTGCAGAGAAGCATTATTCAATAATGATAGAGACAATTTTGAGTACATGTATGATTAAAAGTATATAAATATTATTATCTTCTTACATCCTTTAACATAGAGAGGCCAACATACTTCTATTGATCATCATGTTATACGTCTTCCTCTGTTTCCACTGTAAAATTCCAATCATTCTCCAATAATGCTTGTCTCTTCTTTTCTAGCTTATGTAATCAGAAATGAAAGTAGGTAAGCGATATGATTCCTTGCGTACATTCAGATTTCAGTGTGCACTAACTTGGCATGGCTTGACTAGTAATTTCTAAATTTAAGCATAAAGCTTGCAATATCTGATCTCGATATCATCCATTATTTCATGGCAATCCTTATTCGTTCTCCATGTTTCTTTATTTATCTATGATGGAGTTGTGATCCTTGGTCTCCCATGTTTGTATGACTTGAATTTGATCTACCAAAATTATATTTTTATTAATTTATTTATGTCTATGCGTAGTAGACTTGAATCTCACCAAATTCTACAAATATATAAATAATCCAAAACCATCCTTAAATTGTGCATAGACTTTTTATTAATCTCATGCTATTTATTTCGCAATGGAAATTTATAATGCTGTAGAAAATAATCACCATTAACTATTTTCTCAACAAATGTTGATTACAAACTATGCAGTTGACATTAATTTTAATCTAGACTACAAATGTGACACAATCTAATAACGAACTATTCAAGTTTTGAATTAGAGTAAAATGATGCATGTTTCTAGATGTAGGAATGTGATTTTGAAACTTGTATGTTTCTAGATATAGGAAAATCATTTGGAAACTATTATGAAGGTTCTAAGAGAGAAGGGAATATATGATTAATGCCCACATGCACCACAACGCTTTCTCATCCATGGAAATTAGTGTTTATGTTCCAACCTATTGTTCGAAAATTTCACTAAAATGAATATTCATGAGAGGATTACTCATCATTAAAGGCTTATTGTTATACTTTTGATATTATCTATAGAATATTCTAATTTGATTACTTATCATTTAAAGATAAGTATGATTATCTTCCTCTAGTTATCGTCCTCGAGTGACAAAACCTCAGACCTAATAACTAGGACGGTATATCTCCAGTACTCAATTTCCACATAATATACATATGACATTCTTGACCAATGTTGTGGTTTTTATTTTGTTTCCCAACCATGGCTTGTGTCAACATATAAAATTCCAAATGAAATCCAGTATTAGATAATGGAGTTCCAAATGAAATCCACTTTTAAATAATGGTGTTACACCTTATCATTAGTTGGGTTTAAAAGGCATGATCAGTGTTGTACTTATAATTTGGACCTTTCCCATTGATAATTTGGGTACAATAATTTTTACATTTACAAAATCTATGAAATTTTCATGCAATTCCATAAACTCAATTCTATAATCTCTATTCCTTGTCAGTTATCATATTTTGTTGTTATCTGAGTCCAATTTGGTTAGTGATCTCCACTTACTCAAGCATTTAGGAGATCCCAAACAATGCTAATTCCAAGCGTGCACACATATAGCACAATAGAAATCCCAATCCCAATAGAGTTTCAATTAATGAATTCAGAAGTTTTCCATATGATCTTAGTTTCTATTCCAAGCTCAGTACGAAAGCAAATTATAGACATTCCATGACACATTAATTAGTACTATTTTAAATGGGAAATAAAATAAGCGAACAATTTTTTCTTCAATTGTAGTTTCACATTTTTCAATTTCATAACATGTCGCTTTTAGTGAAAATAAATGTTTCCTCCGATCCTTATCAATAAATACCCAATGCTTTCTAAATCAATTGGGAACATCACATACAATCCCTTACTGCTTAGCTGATTTACAAATTCTACAACCCTCATAGTAGTGTCAATATCCCTCACTTCAAGGGTAGGGGTGTTCAGTGAGTGGTCAACCACAAGGCCTGGACTTTGAAAGATCCTTAAAATTCAAAGAGTTGGGACCAGGCTTGAGGGCTTCCTTAAAAGACTTGGACATAGTAATAGAAGGAGCCCCCACCTCCCTTGGCTGCACCTTTTAGCTCTATGATGAGTGTGATTGAAGCCTCCTTTGGGATGCCATAATCACATAGAAGGCATTCCTTCCATAGTATCCTATCTTTCTACAAAAGTCTCAAAAGCGTAGCCGAAATTCTTGTATGTTATTCGAATTTTGTAGTGAGCTTTGCTGGTGAGTCAACTGCTGACATCATAATACAAAGAGTCACTTTTGACAGATGTTTTAAAAATATGGTGAATAGGGGCAGGTTTGAAATTAAATATCCTTGCTTTACAAGTCCTATAAATATATATAGATATATTGTTGTGCCTGATGCAATGCAATTTCCCATAAATCCCCATTCCCTGTACCTAGCCCCATTACATTAAAAATCATGAAACATATGGTGGAGTAGGTCATGCATGTCATAGGAGTGTCCAATTTTACCAATTAATGTCATAGACCTGCTCTCTGTGATTTTTCATAAACATTCTATTGTTTTTTAATAGATATTTTCAGGTGGGCATGGTGGGGATGTTGAGATCTTGTCTAGAGTTTTTGAAATTGGATCTTTATTATATGTTTGGATTTGGATTCTTTCCTCATTTCTTTATTGCTTGCCGTATTTCAATAGATGTTTCAGGTAGATGTGTAATTTTTGATATCTGGTCGGGGTGCTTTGAAGTAGGATCTTGTCTATGTTTTGTGGTTTGGATATGAAATTTGTTCTCCTTTCTTTTGAACTCACACTTTTCTGGTGGGTTTGTTGTTGTTTAGATCTTGTCAGGGTGTTTGAGATGTGGAATCTTGATTAGATGTCTTGTTTTTGGTTCTAGCAATGAGTTTTGTGGTTGTTTTAAAGTAGTTAGGATCTCATCATCAAGATGTTATACATATTTATAGTATAATATGGTAAATTTGAGATGGTTATTTATCAGTTTCGACAATATTATGTTATATCTATTTAGATCATTAGGAAGTATCTTAATATTTATGCTAATCTTAATCATGTGATACCAACTTCCTGATTTTGGATCTGATATGGCCTTGTGGGCATTATGGTCTCATTCATGATGTTATGAGTTACACTTCTCTTGTTAGTTGCCTTGATTCTTCAGTGTCATTGAGATAACATCATCATGATTTTGGAATGGTTACCTTGCATTGCATTACATTTTAGGATTCACTAGTTTCCACTACATTAGAAACAAATTAATTTTTCAGGGTGTTGAATCAATGTGATTTCATAGTGGATGTAAAAGCATATTCATATTTAAAATCAAGGACCTTTGCATATATTCAATTATCTGGTTATGATTGGTTAATATTAGCTAAGGTTTTGAAATTTGATTGGACTTGTATCGAAGTTTTGAATTATTGTGAATTATAGATCCAGAGCTAGATTTCTGAGATCTTTTTTTTCTTCAAATTTTTTGTATTTGAGATGCAGTTTGTGTTGATTATAATTCTCTTTCTTCTTTTGTAGTTTGAAAACTCATATCGATGTAGGCACTCTCTCCCAGACAGTCTTATGACATCCACATATGTCATGATTTCTGGTGAGGTTGTTGTTGTTTGTGGGTTTGGAGATGTTGGCAAGGGTTGTGCTGCAGCCTTGAAAGTCACTCGGGTTAGGGTCATTGTTACAATGATTTATACTATCTATGCCCTACAAGTGCTTATGGAAGGCCTTCTTGTTCTCACCCTTGAGGATGAAGTTAGCACTACTAATATCTTTGTGACAAGCATTGCCAACAAGGACGTCATCATGGTAGATCACATGAGGAAAATGATGAACAATGCGATTTTTTGTAACATCGGCCCCTCTGACAATGAGATTGATATGCAATGCCTTGAAACTTTCCTTGGTGTTAAGAAGATTATCATCAAGCCTCAGGTTGATAGATGGTTGTTTCTTGACACCAACAGTGGAATCATTGTTCTTGCAGAGGAACACCTAATGAACTTGGGTTGTGAAACTCGCCACCCATGTTTTGTCATGTCTTACACCTTTAAAAACTATGTAAATAATTCTAATGCCTTGCAACCATTGCTTGTACATACTAGATTTCTCAGGCATACCAATCCCATTATTATATTGTTCAGTATGATCCATTTCTATCTGCCAGAAATCCCCATTCCCTATATCTAGCCCCGTTACATTAAAACTCATGTAGCATATCGTGGAGTGGGTCATGCATGTGATATAAGTTTCCAAATTCACCAATTAATGTCATAGATATGCTCTTTG
Source organism: Pinus taeda (assembly GCA_000404065.3). NCBI lineage: Eukaryota > Viridiplantae > Streptophyta > Pinopsida > Pinales > Pinaceae > Pinus > Pinus taeda. The sequence continues at coordinate 7,956 of APFE030811022.1, forward strand.
TGCTTTTTCATAAACATTGTGTTGTTTTTTAATAGATGACTTTAGGTGGCCGTGGTGGGGATGTTGAGATCTCCTCTAGAGTTTGTGAAATGGGATATTGCTTATATGTTGTGATTTGGATTTGGATTCTTGGATCATTTCTTTGTCACTTGTTGTGTTTTAATAGATATTTTCAGGTAGGTGTGTGATTTTAGAGATCTAGTCAGGGTGCTTTGAAGTAGGATCTTGTCTAGGTGTTGTGGTTTGGATTTGAAATTTGTTCTTATTTCTTCTCAACACAAACTTTTATGGTGGGTATATTATTGTTTATATCCTTCCAGGGTGTTTCAAATGTGGAATCATGTTTAGCTGTTGTGTTTTAGGTTCTAGCAATGATTTTTGTGGTTATTTTAAATCAGTTAGGATCTCATCATCAAATTGTTATACATATTTATAGTATAATACGGTAAATTTCAGACAACTATTTATTTTGTGTAAATTATTATATTATATTTGTTTATTGCATTAGCAATTATCTTAATCTTCATGCTAATCTTAATCATGCGATACCACCTTCCCTATGTTGGATATGATATGGCCTTGGGGTCATTTTGGTCTCATTCATGATGTTATGAGTTGCACTACTCTTATTAGTTGCCTTGATTCTTTAGTGTCATTGAGATCACATCATGATGCTTCTCTTATAGTTAGCTCACATTTCATTACATTTTAGGATTCACTAGTTCTACTATATTAAAAAAAATTCAATTCTCAGGGTGCTGAATCAATGTGAGTTCATGGTGTGTGTAGAAGCATCTTCATATTTAAAATCAAGGACCTTTACATATATTCAGTTATATGGTTATGATGGGCTAATATTGCCTAAGGTTTTGACAGCTGATTGGAGTTGTATCAAAATTTTGAATTATTGTGAATTATAGATCCAGGGCCAGATTTCTCAGATCTTTTTTTTCTTCAAAATTTTTCGATTTAAGATGGAGTTTGTGTTGATTATGATTCTCTTTCTTCTTTTGGAGATTGACAACTTCTATGGATTTGGGCACTCTCTATGTATTATGAGAGCCACATATGTCATGATTGCTATTAAGTTTGTTGTTGTTTGTGGGTTTGGAGATGTTTTCAAGGTTGTGTTGTAGCCCTGAAAGTCACTGGAGCTAGGGTCATTGTTACAGATATTGATCCTATCTATACCCTACAAGGGCTTATGGAAGGCCAACTTGTTCTCACCCTTGAGGATGTAGTTAGCACTGTCGATATTTTTGTGACAACAACTGGCAACAAGGACATCATCATCATAGATTAAATGGGGAAAATGTAGAACAATGTCATTGTTTGTAACATCGGCCACTTTGACAACGAGATTGATATGCAAGGCCCTAAAATTTTCCTTGGTGTTAAGAATATTACCATCAATCCTAAAGATGAGGATGTCATCCACATAAACCACCACGAGTGAGTTGTTGAAGGGCTACAAGATGGCATTCATTAGCCTCATAAAAGTAGTAGGGGAATTTGTCAACATGAAGGGCATAACCAACCATTCAAAAAGGCCTTCCTTGGATTTAAATGTTGTCTTCCATACATATGTGGAATCTATTGAAACCTAGTGATAACCAAGCTTTAGATCGATCTTTCTGAAATACTTCGCCCACTTAAGCTAGTGTAGGAGGTCATCAATATGTGGGATTGGATACCTGTTCGTGAAAGTGATTTTGCTTAGTTCCCAATAATCGATGCAAAGCCTCCACATCTCATCCTTCTTCTGTACAAGTACAATCAGGCTCCCACAAGGTGAAGAACTTGGCGGAATGTGCCATTTTTGCAACAACTTTTGGATCTGCCACTTGATTTCTTCATTTTCCATAATGGAGTGGTGATACATTGGCCCTTTGAGTAGAGGTGCTCATGGGTTTAGATCAATTGAATGCTTGACCTCACAATGAAAGGGTACCCCTATGGGTGAGAAGAAGATGTCCTTGTATTCTTCCATGACTATATCCACGTGCTTGCTTCTACTCCTTGGATGAACCCTTCATGAGGGCCATGGACGTGGCTACAACCTTCCCCTTACTTTGAGAGTGAATGAGGAATGAATCAAATTTCCTATTCTCAGAGATGACCTCAGTGCATTGTTTAGGAGAGATCAAAGAGATGGTGGTAGGTGGGGCTACCTCCGGTATCCTATATAACGTAGTACCCAATGAAATAATAAGAGAGAGAGGTTTAGACTCATTTCACCTTAATCACTATGGTTTTGCGAAAGCAAATCCCAACCATTGTATGTTTCCTTTAAGATCTTGATTATTCCTTCGAAATAAGTGTGGTAGCACTTGAGCATAATGTGCTCTAGAGGTGTGTGTTTGATTTATCCCACTCATTATCAAAAACTTAAATAAAAATTAGATGTATGTAGGAACCTACCTAGGAACTGTTTAGGAAATTGAAAGAGGAATAGAAGGGGTAGGTGTTTTGATATGATCGAAAAATATAGGGGCTTAGTGGAGTATGCCTAACCCCACAGAAATACCTACCCAATATTTTAATGCATCTCATTGTTAGTACAAATCCATCTCATAGTTCACAATGGTATATTTCAGTAACATTATCAAGTCTACCACGTTATGCTGATACATAGTTATGTATGTGTAAATTTGATATATACAATTATTAATTATACTGCCTTAAGTAGCAATAGTATGAGCTCTAGTGTACAGGCACTGGTTGGAGAACTAACTCAACTATTTCTCATGAAGGAAGAGGTATAGATGGGGACCTTGGAAAAGATTCCAATTTAATCAATGCAACTATAATATACTATAAGTTGGAATCCTAATATATGTGTTAGGGGAAAAAACTATACATATATAGTTGTAAATTTCAGATGAATAGCTTCTATAGATTCTATCATGAAGGAAGCAAGGTACCAACAATTCTAATGGAATGCATCAAATTTGAAGGGCCAATAAATATCACTTCTTGAGCTTTCTTAACCATAAGCTACATAGCTGAACGTAATTGTGAAATAACATAACACGATTAAAGTTTTGGACAAGTAATTGCAAAAAATAAATAGAATGTGAAAATGGGTGGACCACTTTAATAAAAGAGTTACGCTTGAGAGGAAATATAACCAAAAATACATCTATTATGGGAACACACCAATTATAAATGTCTCCATTCATCCATATAATAATAGGTAAAGAGATAAAGAGAAACAAATATGATGCACTAGACTCACCAATATCGATTGGATCATTTAGAGGATAAAATGGGAGTGAGAGTTAAAACATTTATCGTTTTAACATTAACATAAATGTATTCTATATATGGATATTGCTAGTATGCTTCCCTATCAAAAGTATAGGTAAAATAAAACAGAAATACTTGAACATGGAAATCGTGATATCATATTCATACCAATCAAGGAAGAGATATAAATGAATTTGTGTAGTAAGTTTCAATGGAAAAAAAACAAAACAACAAGAGGGAAGACCCTTGGTATCAAAGTTGTCGGTTCAATATTGAGCTTATGGAAAAACTGCAACTGCAGGGGAGAAAGTGTGGTAAATGTATAATAAGAGAAGATGTGGTTCCACTCTTAAATCTAATTGCAGTGCGAAGAAAAATTGAGTACAAGTTGTTGCAGGGAGTCCAAGGAAGGAAAAACAAAATCAGCTTGTTGCAAATTGGAGTATCTAAGCGTAAAATGATGAAGGCCTAATGTTAGACACAAAATTTTACTATAGTACATTTGCTATAATCGACCTAAAAGGGAAATATGTATTTTTTGTTATACATGATATATAGTAAATATTAAATATCTCAAGGATATGAATACAACAAATTCCCTAATTCAAATTTCACCTCTTATTTTTCAAAAAAAAAACATGTCAAGAAAATAACTGACATCACACTAAGAAAAAAGTAATGTTTAATTGATACAGAAGAATTAAGATTTCTGTTAGAATCAATGTGGGCATACCATCTCTCGTTTACTTATGTAGGTGGAGGAGTCTCCTATAACCTTTGTACAAGGGTTTCTCATGTAACTAGTGATGGAACTTAATATTTATTTTAAAATAACATAACATTTAATTAAGGAAGAAGGAAACGCTAAAAAAGAATATCGATTTCTAGTATGATCAAGATTGAAATTACAAGTGAAAAAATTGTCATGTGGTCTTAGAAATTTGAATTAAAGGATGAATCACACATATTTTTTCGTAAGAAATGAATATCAAACTAGGTAATGCCAATCTTCGAAACCAATATTTTCATATTTAGTATAAGTTGTGTTATTATTATTCCAATATGCCTACAAATACGATAAATAGGACAATCCTCTGCTTTGGTAGATATTACTAATAAGGAAGTAGGATCTGGAGTCTTTTTAATCAAACCATATTTATGGCACTATTTTTGTTTTGTACAGGAGATTGATCTATTCAATACCAACTAATTGTTCAATTTCAATATTAGGAGAAAGGTGAATGAAAGGTCAACTAAGATGTAAGAGATATGAGAGCTATAATTTGGCTTTATTTAGATATTACGAAGAAAAAGAGAGACACATATTATTATTCAATCTCACTTGATGCAAACAAACTAGACTTGCAAAACTCACAATCAAACATGTGCTAAATTTTGGAAGTGGTTGGCAAATTCTCACAAACAACTTATTATTATCTTTTGTGAAAGTGGAGGGTGATAATAATTGTTCTTCCCAAACCCAATGATATTGAGTCCAACTTGAAGATACAATATACTTTTAACAAGGAATAAGGGTTGACGTGGATGATCATTTAGACATCATTTTCATTATACTTAGACTAAGGGAGTTATATATATGTGTTCTAGATTGTGTTATATATAGCTGGGTTTTGATATAGTTTGTCCAAAAGTGCATGAGCGATGCAAAAATTGTAATCATACAGTCCTAGATAATGCAGAGATTTTTGATAAATGGAGTGTAGCAGATAGTGTTAATGAGTGCAAAGAGTCACTATAATGAGTGATACCTTATAATAAAAAATATTAATTTAAAGAGAAAGTGCACTAGAGGCTTTTATAGAAGAGACATGAAGTTTGGAACATGCTTAGATGAAGTTTGGAATATTCTAGATTGTGCCCCTATTGAAAGTTTAGGTAAAATAAAACATAAATGTTGGGTTGTGTTACATTTTGTTAGATGGGTGCATGGATTTTGCAAGTGGTTTTGGTCATGATGGTTTTATGTCCATGGTATTTTGTAGATTAGTTCAAGGGAATTGCCATGGGTTAATGGATTGAGATTTTTGTATATATATGTATTGTAACATTGAAAAATCAATGTGGTAGTTCCACTTTTTGGATCAAGCACAAAATCTTTGTGTATATATGTTTTATGTTTTATTCTCTGACCATTGTTTATTTTCTTTTTTTCTTTAGAATTAGTATGCTTGATATCTTATTCTTGTCCATGAACTAAGGTATCCCTACCTAAATCAATAGGTCCATTATGTTTCAATAGAAAAAATAGCTAAATGGAAGCTTTATGACATAAAGCCAAGGTGACTATGTATTCCCTCCGAAGAGCTTATGTGTTAAAGCACCAATGAGTTTGAATGATGTAATATGCACCACACACATGTAATAATAAATTACATCATGAATATTAATTAGGTAACTAAAAAGAGTATAGGGCATTAGGACTCCCCAAAAGAGAAAGGTGATGTGGTGTGGTTCTTAAGCCAATTGATTTAATATTTCTAAAGTATGTTTCTTTCTAAAAATCCATATTATCCTAAGAATCATTACATGGTAGAATTACTTGTGGAAATTATTCATAAATAGACTACCTGTGTTAATGCAGTTTCTAGTAAACTCTAACTACCTTACCCAACTATAGATGCTTCCAAAGGAAAAGGAAGTAAGGGGAAGGAGGAAGACAGTATTGTAGGGATATACGGAGAAGGGAAAAAGAATCACTAAGTCCAGTGATGACTAGATAGCGCAGGCCGTGAGTGTTAGAATCTTGCAGAAGACGTTAAGTTTGGTGATGAATAGATAACGCTTGATGTGCATGTGAGTATTCCGTTGACCATGCTTAAGGAGTTGGAAAATGATAACTAAAGTATGTTGATATTAATGATTTTCGTAATGTCTCCTTGAAGTCATTATTCTAAAACGGTCACATAGTAGTGATAACATTAGTTGTTGCATCTAACATCAAGTGGTAACTCTGGTGCATGTGTGACACTTAGGGGATCATGCTTCTAATTGTTTAAGTAGAGAAATTGCTTCCGATAAGGGTAGTTTAATTAGTTAGTTATGCATGTTGAATGTTATGAAACCAACTCAAGAAGAGATAGAAAATATAGATCAATGCATTAGAATTCAACCTCTTCGAGGGGGAAACCTCCTTTACATTACATAAATGAACAATTCTTGGATGATACAAATGAAAAGACCTCCTTTCTATATATAGGACTCTAAGGGGTCATTATATAATCAGAGCCTACATAACAATAATAATGTAAGGACACAATAATAATAATAGTGGGATTCTATGGGGCCCAACAGTAACAATATGGGCACTACATGGGTACATCAATATAATAAGAGGGTTGTACCAATAATAATAAGGGGTTACACTAGTAGTATAGGGGCCTAACATGCTCCTCTCCTTCAAAAAGTGTTGTCCTCAACGCTTAAGTAGTTCTTGATGCTACTGTATAAACTTCTTGTCCTCCGATGTGGAATCTTCAACGATTAGGTTCCTCCACTTGATTAGATACTGTGAAATTGATTGATTTCATAGTTGTCGGATTCTTGTTTCTATGACTGCTCCAGGTTCCAATATGATTTTTCGTTCCTCTTCAATTTCTGCCAATATTGTTTGAATTGGGATCTTTTGCAACTTTTGAATAAGTGGCCATAATTCTTCATCCTTCTTCGATTCATCCCTTGCTTTGTTTATCTAATCTGGTTGTATAATAGAAATAACACAAAACAATGCTTCCACATCCTCATCCTTGAAGAGTCTTCCCATTCGGTAAGGTCGCCATTTTTTAAGTGCATGTAGTATTGTCAATGTTTCCTTCTCATAGATAGCTTGCTTGAGATGTAGCAATAAAAATACCCAATCACCTACATCAAAACATTTTTCACTACGATGTTGATCTACCTGTTGTTTCGTTTGATTTTGCACCAAAGTGGCATTATCC
>APFE030811024.1:3474-23738 GCA_000404065.3 Pinus taeda
AAAGCGCATGGAGGGTCATTTGTAGGTTAACCGTTCACGAGAGAAGCTTATGTAAATTTTCATTCTTTTATTAATAAATTGCCCGAAGTGGCCGCGTTGGCTCAGGCCGTGGACTGTTTCCCTCTTTGAGGGTTTTAACCACGTCAAAATACTGGTGTATTGATCTGTGATCTTTTTGTGAGCAGTGTCCTTTTGGTGTTCTGTCTGAGGAACTTACCCTGTAAATTCCTACATCTTGGTTTCCTAGTATCTAGTATTATAGGCAAGATACAGGGACTAGGTTGAATTGAGGAGGGTGCGTCCCTTCCATTGTTTGAGATTCTCATTCTTGGGCTATAATGTCAGCTCCTAGGTCACTAGTTTGGGGGGGGGGGGGGGGGGGGGGGGGGGGGGGGGGGGCGAGGGGGATCAATCCCTAGAGATTGTTATCTACATTATTCTCTTTATCTTAACCTATCCTCTCTGAAGTTATTTAGACTCCCCACTCGCTTATGGGTCTGTATCACTCACAGTTTCTTGAGCATGTCATGTTAGAGAGTTCAAGTTTGTTGTGGAGTAGCCTACTACCAAGAACGTAGGTGCACTCGTGTGCAAATGAGGGTTGAAATTTTTGCAACAAGGTTCAAAGATCTCACTCCTCAACCTATTTAAGAGAAACTCGCTCAAGTTGAGTGGTATTTGGCTAACCAACGACGCAACCTCACTAACATGGAGGTGTTATTTGAAGTGGTTTACTGGGTTCCTGATGTTGGGCACACTTATGGGCATTACAACCAATACATTTATATAGTGGATAGAATTGGCACCTCAAGTTCCTTCTTGGGCGGGTTTTGGTAAATAAAATGAGAGTAGAGAGGATATTCTCCTCTCTTTATATCACATCCACCATCAATTAATAGCATTGGAACCAAGGTTGGCTCACATGAAAATACTTATGGGCATTCCTCTGAAACCATTTTTCTCTTTGGGAAACAACAAGGAGCCCATACTTGTTGAAGCTACAGATTCGAACAAATACTCTTGATTGGTTTCATTCTATCTTATTTATACATGCTCCCTATTTATCTCTCTCAGTTTGTAAATGCCCCAAATGGCCTTAATTTTAGATCATGGTTTCTAGATTTTTTTTGATCTACAAGCATAACTTTGTCCTACTCTCTTTTGAAAAAATTGAAATTCTAAGTTAAGTCTAGTCTAGTTTTGCTTCTATAAACCAACCCAAAATTCTATGACTTAATGTATAATTCCTTTTATTAAGCAATAAAAAATATCTATTTCATAAAAAAAACCATTATTATATAAATGATATTTACACTTAATATCATTTTAATAGTCTATTTGAATATAATGATGTTTACACTTAATATCATTTTAATAGTCTATTTGTTTTATTCGCATGTTAAGCAACTTCTATAAACCAACCCAAAATTCTATGACTTAGTGTGTAATTCCTCTTATTAAGCCCTACAAAATATCTACTACATAAAAGGAAATAAAAAGAAACCATTATTATATAAATTATGAAACCATTATTATATAAATGATGTTTATACTTGTATAATTTTAATAGTCTATTTGTTTTATTCCCATGTTGAGCAACTTCTGTAAATTACCAAGAGTTTTGAGTTTAATATTGATTTCTCTCTTGATCATACCATTATTATATAAATGATGTTTATACTTATATAATTTTAGTAGTCTATTTGTTTTATTCCCATGTTGAGCAACTTCTGTAAATTACCAAGAGTTTTGAGTTTAATATTGCTTTCTCTCTTGATCATACCATTATTATATAAATGATGTTTATACTTGATATAATTTTAATAATCTATTTGTTTTATTCACATGTTGAGCAACTTCTGTAAATTACCAAGGGTTTTGAGTTTAATATTGATTTCTCTCTTGATCATACATAACTGTTTATTAATATCACTCTTGATCATACACGAGACACATACACCTCATCTTCAATCTCTCTTTATTAAAAATAAAGATCATTTATTTTCATGATATTCTAATTTTAAGTGATCTTTAATACTACAAAATATAATTTTATATAACTTTATAATCTTTTTAAATTTTCACCAAGTTAAATTAATGAAATTTTTATTAACAACTTCTAATAACGAAAGAAGAAAGTGTAAAGGAAAGTTTCTCTTCTTATATTTATGTAACGAAAATCCAATCATATTTATATTATATATATATATATATATATTATATATTATATATATAATTACGAAAAAATTATATATTTAAAAATACAATTAGTAAAAAAAAGCAAATTTTAATGTAAATATTTTTCTAAGAAAATTAAGAAAAGATCGAATATTTTTAAGATGTAAATTTATATTTTAGTATGAAGGAAGTTTTGCATCTTTTAGAAATCTTATTAGACACTTAGTAAATCCAAAATAAATATAAATCTATGTTGGTTCCTAATAATATTATTTATATTATATAAATTTCATATTCTATAATAGAAAATTTATTTTTTTTCTAAATTAAAACTTTGATAATATATACAATTGATATGTTTTATTATTATTATTTTTAATTTTAAGTTTTAATGTCATATGTATAATATTAAATGTATATATATAATAAATAGATAGATAAATTAAAAGGAAAAAGTATTGTAAATGTTATTTTTGATATTCTTATTAATTAAATTTAATATAATTAAGATGAATATAAATATTTATAATTTATATGGTCAAATAAATCTTAGTGTGTGTGTGGGCGCACACGCGCGCAAAGTTGTGTGAGTACGAAGATGACTACATGCTTAATCATTGGCTCGAGAAACTTGACCCAGGGGTATCGAAGTCATCAAAGTCAATCGTGGATGTGTGGATTGCACTTGGCCTAGGTCACATCAACCTTTAGCATAGTTGGATTTTTGGCCATGGAGTTTTGAACCAGTGACCTTCGCATCATGAAATTGCTTAACAATGGACCAATCATAGTTTATTCTACACTCTTTGGGCATATATATCATATTTTTAATTTATGATACTATATATATATATATATATATATCTAATATATCCATGATAAAGAGTGTGAATCATTATTATTTAAATTATTTTAAACGTGATATTTATATTATAATTTTTTCCCAAAAAACTATTGTAATTTTGTTAATAAAAAAAATTAATGTAATAAATTGAATATTAAATTATTATTTATATGATTTTAACTATTTATTATTATTTTAATTAAATTCACACATTATATATAGATACATATATTTTTTTGTGAATACCATAACATCTCTTAACATGTAAATGTGTTTAATCATTTATAACCACAATAACTAAAACATCTCTCCTAGAATATTTCTAACAAAATGACGGGCCTCATTAATAGGTAGATAATAAGGTCCCTCTGGCATTCATTCAACCTATAGTGACCTCTTTCTCACGTTAAATGACATTATTTTTTACGGTTATGTGTTTATTAGGAATACTAAAGGATGATTGTCATATATTGTGGCCTAATGTGATTGATGTGCAGGAAAAGAGTGTATTTGAGTGCATTTACTATGTAATGATATGTTGGAGGCAATTGGAGAAGATGTAGGAGGCTTGTCCCGTACATTTACTCACCTACAACTCGATTTTCTCCCTAAATTTACTCACCCATGGTTCAAAGATCCACTAACAGTTGATACACTCAAGGGTTGCAAGGATCTCAAGGATCTAGATCCATATTTCTATGTATTTTTGGAGGGAAGCCACCCCTCAATCACTTTTCTTTAAATAAGGAAGCCTAAGGGCTCAATAGGATTTGAAATTTTTGTAGATAAAGACTACTAAGGGCTAGAAGCTCAAACTTGTTATTTCCATTCCTTTGTCATATACTGGAGCACTATTTGATGTTAATGAGAAATTTTATGTTATCCTCCATTTGAGATTTCTCTAGAGGGATGAGTCCCCTTGGGGTAGGGCCCAACCCAAAGGCTCTAGTATCTCTCATGTGTATTTTACATATGTATTTTCTTTCCTAACAACATTTACCTCCTTCCTTAGCAAAGTTTGTTTATAAAAATTGCTTGTGAGGGTCTATCTACCTCTTCTCTTATGGGAAGTGTGGTTGACATCTCCCTCACAACACTATTCACCGAGAGTTTATTTTAGGTTTATTGAAGGTCGTCATGTGCATTGATTATTATGTAAGATTGGCCCTTGAAGGGTACTAAGCTTGGAAAAGGTCTCATACAATCTTCATATACCCTCCATTACCCTTTCCTACCTTCAGATTGCGTTCCCCACCCTCAGAATGCTCACGGATCTAATTCTGTAGCAGAACAGGGCAATCCTATAACATCCTGTAGCAATCCTGCGACATATTGTAACACCTTGTAAACTTGACCAGTATTTGCCTTGAAGCTTGATTTTTGTGCCCTTTCCTTGAATAATCCCCCTTAGCCTCTAAAATCATGATTGAGGAAGCATAAATACCACTTAGGACTTACCTTTTTACCACTGTAACACATTTCAACAATTAGCGTTAGTTGACAGATTTATGAATTCGATAGAACAATAATGATTTCTAGATGACTTCATGAAGAATATAATGAAATATGTTGCTAAGTCTGATCCCTTTAAATATAATTATTAAATATTGATTACATGGCCTTTTTCTTTATGCAATATAGATTAGTTTTCTTTCTTTATTCTTAAGCTAAGGTTTCCATTTCAACATTGTTGTTTCCTACGCATAGACTAGGTTTCCTTTGAATGCAACATTTAAAGTTCACAAGTAGATTAATGTTTAAACTTTTTCAAGTAATGTAGCCTTTACATTTCTGCAAGTATTATAGCCTTTAAATTTTTTCAAGTAGTATAGTCTTTAAATTTCTGCAATTAGGTCAACATTCACATTTTAGTAAGAAATATTTCCATGCCTACAAATAGAGTACCATTTCCTTTTCTACAAGAAAATTAGAAATTTCCTTTCATGAAATTTATTTCCTTGCAAACCTACATGCAGTTGATACAGTGGTCTCTTTTTACCTTGGTCTGGTCCATTGCTTCAAAATGACTTGATTGGAGCTTAGCCTACTATGGATATAACATTGTCACCACTTAAGTTTGTACGATCCTCGAGTTGATAATTAAATTTGGTAGCTTTGGGAGTTGCAACATTGTTGCTGTAATATTGGGCCCCATCACGTTTTGGCGTCATTGCTGAGGAGGTGTCCAACTAGGTGTTGTTTTTGCTTATAGTTGCTTTCTTTTCTATTTTTATTTTTCTTTTCATCAATTTTGTTTGTCTCAAACAAAATTTAAAAAAAGAAGAGAAAAACAAAAAAGCACACACTATTTTATGCCTCATAAGATTAGGGACAATATAGGGGAATTCCTACCAAAACCCCCAACCCCTTCTAGTAGTTAACCATCACTCTTCTTTGGTGATTATGAACTTCCTACTCTGACCACATAAGGGTTAGAGAATCCTTTAGGTGAGAAGCCAGAAATATTTGAAGAACCCATATCACCTACCCAAAAAATGGTTTAGAATAGAAAAACTGAGCTATTTCCTATATAAGAAACCAATAGGGAGGGGCTATAATGAAAACATAAGCCCCACTGTTATCCCACACTTTCATGGCCTAGATTTTGAGGACCCTGACACATTTATGTTTGAGCTTGTTGTGTTTTGTAGAACATATGATTATACTTCTAATGAGAAAAAATTGAAATTGTTTCCTTCACCCTCAAGGATGCAACCTTGTGTTGGTCCATGAGCCTAGAAGGAGGCAACATCACCACCTAGGCTTAAATGCAACAAGCTTTCAATCAGAAATGCAAGGACTAATGCATATCGAGGGAAACTAAGGAGGACACTTTTAGGATGACATTAGGGCGAGATGTATATTTAGAGGATTATCCAAAATCCTTGAAGATTTTACTTCTTTTAGGGATTAGAGAGGATTTGATGAAGACCCTTAATACATTTTCTGGTGGACATATTTACTAGGTGACCTATGAAGACATCAAGATAATATTAAAAAATCATTCTAGGGATGCAAGGAAGAGGGGTAGGTCTAGTTAAAGCATGATCAACTCTTCTCCCTCTACTTCAACCATCAAACATGAAATGAGGAGCATTCTTGATCCAGGTGGCTCCAGAGAGACACACAAGACAAATAGGGTTCAAAAATAAAAGTGCTCAGAATGACTTTGACCAAGGACTAGATCGAAGATGTTGTCGTCGTGATCACGATGGTGCAAACGGTTCATCAAACTGAGCTCGTATGCGAAAGATAGAGCTCTTCAAAGTTTGACATGATAGGGGAAAAGTGGGGCCCACAGTGTGCCACATGGCACCCAAGTAAGCAGGTGGGACCCCACATGGCAGCCCATTAGCCATTAAAACTTGGAATTCTTTCATTGGTCTCCTAAAACTGCATAAGATACAAAAATCATGGAAAATGGTTATTAAATAACCATATAACGAAGTTTGTTTTAATATATAGTTATTAAAATAACTATATAAGACAACCGCAACAATCAAACAATAAACAAATATATGGTTTCAAGATCGGCAGCCACAACCCCCACCGAACCCTTTAAACAACCTTATCACAATCACAATATATATATATATATATAATAACACTATACTATAAATATATAAAAATGCATAATATATAATATATATATATATATATATATCTATAGTCGGTGCCATAAACCCCGACGAAACCTCTAAACCCTCCAAAACCGCGCATTATGCACATATATATATATATATATTATATATAATATATATTGTTGTATTATTCGGGGTAGGCGGGCCACCGGCGGTGGACCCAACCCACACCCCATCTGACCTATTATATCACGCCAATATATATATTGGCCCAACTCAATATGCACCAATTTTATCGCCGCCTGATAAAATATATCGTCGATATTGATCGGCGCCGATCAACGTCGATCGCTGATATATGCGGCGCTGATCACTGTCAATCGCGATTTCAAAGGTTGATCGCCGATATTTGGAAAGCGTTGATGTTTAAGGCACTGACAACAATTAAGGGTGCCTAATGTTAGTGCGGGGTTATATCAATGCGGTTTTATAAATATATATATATATATATATATAATATATTATATATATATATAATATATATATATATATATATATATCTATATATATATATATATATATTATATATATATATATATATATATATATATATATATCTATTTAAAGAGGCATTTTTACCAGTGCACACAGTTTGAGACAAAGGAGGCAGAATGCGGGCACAGATTTCGAGGCAGTGAATTAATTAATATTTTAATGTAGGGACCATGAATTTTTCAAGAGGGTAGAATTTTCATTTTGTCAGAATTTGACAAATTTTATATGGATTTTACACCTCTTGTCACCATGAACACAATGGTGGTGTTCATTTCTTCACCAGAGGTATGCATTTTTCAGTCATTTCTAGAATGCACGTGGAACCATGATTTTAGCAAAAACAGGGAGCAGAACCATAAGCCATGAAATTTTCCCAATGAGGTAAAAAATTTGACATTTCAGAAAATAGTCAAGTTTATACTTGTTTTTCATGGTTTTCCGTAGGGATCAGAATGGCAAGATCAGATTTGAAATCTGAGTTGTAGATTTTTAGTCCATCTGTGGAGCAGAATCTTTGAGGAATTCTGGGGGAATCTAAGATTCCTTGAGCCCAAAATTCTCAACTTCTCAGAATTCGGATTTTGGACAACTAATTCAGCACTACTCGATGCCACAAATCTGATGGTGTCTTCAGATTTCTTATTCTCTCATTTCTTCTTCTAGTCACTTTTCTAAGTGCCAGTGCAGATGTCCACATTCATGTGTGAGCAGCCATCTTCATATGATTGATGCCTTGAGATCGATGGTCCTAGCAGCTTCAGTGGTGTGACATCCACTTCTTCAAATGGCCCTTGGTTGTGAGGTATATGATGTGTTCATGCACTTATTCTTTATGCATTATGTTGCACAGATCCTTGATTGGTGTTAATGCAGGATCTTGTTTATTACATGTTGTCATGATTCTTTGCTTGATTTGATGCGGAATCTTTTATGTGATGTACTTGTTGTCATAACTCTTCATGTTATGCTTTGAGATCCCTTGTTGTATGTTGTTGGGATACTCTTTTTGTCGTCATGCATGTGTTTTGCATTGAGATCCCTTTCATGCCATGTTGGCGGGATGCTCACCATGCATGTTTTTGTGTCATACTGATAGGAGTCTTTTGATTGAGAGTTCCAGTTGTGGAACATCTCTTAGAGCCACTCTTGTGTGAGGGCATTTTTCCTTGTATGATCGAGACATCATCTCTGTGTACATCACCATTATTGATAGCACTTAATGCAGCGGCCTATACCATCTTGACACGGGGGCCCAGAGATGTAGTCCCTCCTGGATAAACTCCGTTATCAACACTTATGTTTTCATGTGTTGATGATTTTTATGTTCCTCTTCTTTTCCACATGCATATGTATTCATTAATGTTCTTTTAAAATGCAATTTAACACATCACAAAAGTAAAAGGTCTTGGAAGGGTCCTTCATCACACCCGGACCTAGATCAATTCTAGAAGACTTTAAGAGTTAGGTGTTGCACACCTTCACCTTGTGAATGGATAATATGTAGATAAAAAAGAAGCAAGAAGAGGCAGAAAGGGCATTGGCTATCTTTTTCCCTAGATGCACCAAGAGGCACCCTAGAAATGAGTGCCTACTAAATGTCATAGAGGTATGCTTTGCTTGTGAGGAGAACCATGCAATTGACAAATGTCCCTCTCTTTTATGCCTGAAGTCTATATACCAAGGGGAAAAGAGTGGATTGGAGCAGCTCTACTTCACCAACTAAAGGAGGCAACGAAGACCTCATCCATACTAACAAGGCATGTAAGGTACAGATTATCCTTCTTTCAATCCAAACTAGAATGCAACCTTTCAACCTTTGTACCCTCCATCTCACTCATCTTCATTTATGCCCTCTCCTTGGTCCTATTATCCTCGATATCCTTGTCAACATATCGATCCTCCCTTCCAGCCATATCAACCTCAACATCCTCAATGGGGAAATTTTTCATAAGGATGGAGGCCTTAGGTAGCCCAACCTCTTGCCTTAATTCCTCCTCCTCCACCTCAACCACAAATACACTACAATAATCCACCCAAGTAACCTCAAGTGCTTGCTCAACCCAATCCAAACCCAAACAAAATGTTGGCCTAGGAGGTCTACAGTAGGGAAAAATCCTATCTTGCTTATGATATGAAGATCCAGGAGGTCAACCTTAGGTCTAGGAAGGTACTTCTAGATGCTCACCCACATTCTCCATCTAACGATTTTGAAGAAGATAAATAAAATAGTGTCCCTCAAGAAAGTAAGTTTCCTTATCCTGAAAGGTTGTTCCAACCCAAACAACACACCCCAGAAGAGGTTGAACTTCTGGGAGAACTAAAAACCATGTGTTAAAATACCCCTTCTCCAGGCCATCAAAGATGACCCCATTTACAAAAATATTATTAGGGAAGAGTGTTTCAAAAGATCTAGAAGGAGAAAAAGAGATGCCCCCACTTTTAATTTTATTGGGAAATTGTCTAATCTAATGCTTGGGAGTGTTATCTCCCCAAAGTACTTGGATCATGGTCGCCCAATAGTGGATGTGCACATCAACAGTATCATAGTCCCCAACAGATTGATTGACCTTGGAGTTGAAATCAATGTTATGAATAAGGAAACTATGTTTAAGCTCAACCTCCAAGGAGCCTTGAGAAATACCACTACAGTGTTGTAACTTACAGACATATCCACGATGGCCCCTAAGGGATTTATTTAGGATGTGATGATCTCCATTGACTCTTGGGAGTATCCCACAGACTTCCTTGTCCTCCAACCCAAAATCAAGTTTAATGGGTACCCTCTCATTTTAGGGAGACCATGGCTAGGCACTATTGATGCTTACATTAGTTGCAGGGCTGAAAACATGACTATTCAAAATGAGCATCTCACAAAGCAACTTGTATTATATCCCCCCTGTTGTTGAGAATGATTTATCTTTGTGGGTAGATGAAGAGGAGAATGAATACTTTTATCAGTCATCCCTCTACCCAAGTTTTAAATTCGACACTACTTTAGGAAGTAGACAGCTAGATGAGGATGACCATATTGATAACTTCTTGTAGAATTATCCTCTTACTCCGATGCCAGTTGAGGATCTAGTAGAAGAATCCTTAGGGTAGCCTGGGAAAAATCCATAGGTTGAACTGTTGATTGCCAATTCTGATCAAGATCATGCTAATATTGTAGAAATCAGTCCTTCCAAAACTCTAAAAATTAACCCTTCCTTCTCAATAGAGTAAGAATAGCAATTATGCATTGTATTGATACAAGATCTTGATCCTTTTGCTTGGGACTACAAGGAGATGAAAGGGGTGCATCCCAAGGTTTGTACCCATCATATTTACATTATAGAGGGATGTAAACTTGTGTGTGAACCCCACGGGAGAATGAACCCTACCCTCACATACATTGTGAAATAATAATTGCAAAAATTGTTGGATGCAGAATTCATCTATCCCACTTCAGTAGTGAATGGGTATCCCCTCTTGTCATGGCACCCAAGAAAAATGATAAGTGGAGGATTTCTTTTGACTATAGGGAACTCAACAAGGCAACAAAGAAAGATAATTTTCCCTTGCATTTCATTGATCAAGTCTTGGATGGAATTGCAGGAAATAAATTATGCTCATTCATGGATGGATTTAGTAGGTATAATCAAATATAGATCAGCCTCGAGGATTAGGACACAACCACCTTCATGTGTCCATGGGGAACCTTTGCCTATATAGTCCTTCCATTTGGCTTATGCAATGCCTCTACTACCTTCCAGAGGGAAGTATTGAGTATTTTTTTTATCTAGTGCATGGCACAAATTAAATATACATGGATGAATTCATTCCTTATGGAAATTATTTCCGGGAAGCTCTTTCTAATCTGTGTAAATTCTTAAATAAATGCATTAAAATTAATCTCTCACTAAGACCCGAGAAGTGTGATTTTTTTATGAATGCAGTGATTGTCCTAGGTCACTTCCTTTCTAAGGAAGGGATCCAAGTTGAGCCTAACAAGATTCCCATTATCAAAAGGGTCCATGTTCCTTAGAAACAAAGGGATGTTAGAAGTTTTCTTGGGTTAGCTAGATATTACAGAAGGTTCATTAAGGATTTCAGTAAGTTGGCTTCACCTTCTTTCGGATTGTTGACTAAGGATTCAGATTTTTGTTGGACAAATAAATGTCAAGAGGCATTTAAATATCTGAAAGAGAAATTAACCACTGCACCAATTCTTAGAGGTCCCAAGTGGGAATTTCCTTTCCACATCCACACATATGCATCAGACAAGGTTGTAGGAGAAGCCTTCGAAAAAGTGGAATAAAAGTTACCATATGCGATATAATTCATTAGTAAGAACCTCTCCAAATTTGAACTCAACTACACAATTACTAAAAAAAAACTCTTAGTTGTTTCTCACTCGTTAAACAAGTTTAAGCATTATATCATTGGGTACTAAGTCTTTGTTCATATTGAGCATGTAGCCATAAAATATTTAGTAAGTAAAATTGATGTCAATGATAGGATAATTGGATGGTTATTATTGTTGCAACAATTTGATCTAGCCATTATTGGCAAGTCATTAAAGGAAAATGTGGTTGCAAATTTCTTGTCTAGACTAGCATTTCCTGCAGGAAATGAGGAAATGATAGACGATAAACTTCTGGATGATCACCTTTTTTTCCATTTCACTAGTTTCTCCTTGGTTTGTTGATATATCAAATTTATTTATACTAATCTATCCTCCAAGGAGAGAGAAATATTGTTAGAGAAAGTGCCCCTTTCACATGGATTGGGGAAAATTTCTTCAAATTGGGACCAGATCAAATCTTGAGGAGATGTGTAAGGGAGGATGTGATTTTTGACATGTTCTCAGCTTACCATGATGGATCTTATGGGAGTCATTTTGTTTCCAAAGGACAACCTTCAAAATTCTCCAAGTTGGCTACTATTAGCCCACTTTACACCAATATGCTAGGAAACACACTGTCATATGTGATGAATGCCAAAGGTTGGGAAATCCTACACCAAAGGATGAAATTCCCCTACAAACTCAAGTGTCCCTTGAGCCATTTGAGAAGTGTGTCATGGATTTAATCTAACCAATTGATCCCCCATCCGAACAAAAGAGATATATCATTATATGAACTAATTATTTGACAAAGTGTGTTGAAGTGAAGGTAGTAAAAGCAACAATAGAGTAGAAGGTGGTGGATTTTCTAAGGGAAAACATAATGTACAAGTTTGGATTCCAAGGGAATTGGTCACTCATCAAGGGACTCAATTTACCTCAAATCTTATTGAGGGAATCATGGGGCAGCATCATATAAGGCACAAGAAATCCACTACATATAATACTCAAGCAAATGGGTAGGTGTAGGTCACAAAAAGAGATTTAGAAAACATCTTGACCAAAGTTGTCAGCAACAACAAGAAGTATTGGGCACTCTGAGTTGTGGATGCCACTTGGGCCTACAATACCACTTGGAAAACCACCCTTAGGTTCAATCCCTTTGAGTTGGACTATGGTAAGAAGGCATTGTTTTCCATTGAGTTTGAATACAACACCTTGAGAATGGCATCACAATTGGATTTGGACATCACCAATGCTTAGCAAGAGAGGTTGCAACAACTCAATGCTCTTGATGAACTTAGACTGCAAACCCTCATGCATATTAAGGTTGTCCAATTGAAGAGAAATATTTGGCATGACAAAAACATCAGAGAAAGGGTTTTTTAAGAGGGTGATTAGGCCATGCTCTATGACTCAAGATTCAAGGAATTCAAGGGAAATCTAATGACAATATGGTTAGGACCTTATCTGGTGGGAAAATGTCATGAAAGTGGCTTTGTCCAAATAAGATAGATTGATGAAGAAGGCATTCCACTTTTAGTCAATGGTTATCAACTAAAACTCTACAAAATACCTTTATCAAAGGATGAATTTAACAACTCAATAAGGAAGGAGTTGAATGTGATTGGGGGTGTCACATCCCTTGTTAGAAAATTATATATTAAAAAGCAATGGAACACATGAAATATTGCATAAATATAAACACAGAAAACACATAAAACAAGAGAGACACAGATATACGTTGTTCAACCAATTTGGGCTACTTCCATGGAGAAACAGCCAGTCCCTCCTTTTATATTATCTAGCAAAATCAAGAGATACAACCTACATCAGATCCTTTGTAATTCCATCTTCGATCTCACACAATATCCTCTCTCTTTCTCACTAAAAATACACATCTACATAGCCACAATACAATTCCCTCATATATAGTGAGGGGTTGCCTTCTAGGGAAAAACCCTAAATTAAACATAACTACTACTGCCATATTTCTGCCTAATGAATGACCCAGATTGACTACGAAATTACAACATTTTACAAGGCAATTTTACATCTATTTTTAGCTTCGGGGGTGCTGTCGTCACCCCCCCAGATCCCCCAGGAAGAACGCAAAAACGGGCGTCGTTTCTGTCCCATTACGAACTGGGGTATAATGCAGCGATACCTTTGAATAAAGAAGATAATCAAGCTCCACACCCAACATCTCTTAGTTCATCCAACCTCTTGTCAACATAAGAAAGAAGAAGACAACATAAAACCAAAAAAAAAGAGAAAAAGGAAAAAAGAAAGGAAAAGAATAAGAAGCATAGGTGAAAAACTCCATGAGGCACCTAAGGCAAACCCTAGGGATGAAAACCTCTATGAGGTAGTCCAAGGCTGAAAAAAATAGGGAAAAATAAATAATGAGAAAGATCCCTAGGTGAAAACCTCCCTTGAGGCACCTGGGGTAGTTTTGTAGGTTAAAAACCTCCTTTGAGGCAACCTACAAGTCTAAAAAAAAGAGAGAGAGAAAGAAAATAAAAAAGAAAAACAAAAGGAGCCCTTACATAATTGTTGATAACATGTGTTTCTTTCATAGTTCCAATCACATCCCAAAGAGGACAAGAAGTAAGGAAGACAACTCCAAGACTCCACCTATCCATCTCTCAAGCTAGCTATTTGCATGTCCTCCATTATTTTACTACCTTTCCTGAGTTCCTCCACCACTAGGTCGCATATCTCACTCAATTATACCTCAATTTTCAATTGCTACGAGATTGTACTTAAGTGCTACAAGATTGTACAAATTTTTTATAAGATTGTGATCGACCTAGAAAAAGGGTTCATATCTTATGCCTTCCATAAAGGGAAGAAAGGAGAGTTCAATCACACCATCATCATCCATCCTCTACACCATTCACCTTATTTTTCACCCAATTACTCATATTTGTCCACCAAAAATCCCCATTTTCACCTTTTCCTTCATTACCTTCACCACAACCAAGGTTTCTAATCCTTGTCCACGGTTTGAACATAAAATTATCAACATTTTTGGATCATCTAAAGGGTCTTGTTTTCATAGAGGGGTCTGTGTGATTACTATGGGAAGAAATACAATTTCATAGCAGTCTTCACAAACCTTACAGGACCATAGTTAGAAGCACTTGGAAGCACCAGAATGAAGAAAGAATCAACATGGAAGCATTATAGAACCATTTCCTTGACCTTGGGCAGATACAAACTTTTTCCAAGTTTTTATAGGATCATTGTTCATCTACAACAATAGCAGCATTTGATCCACCATTAGCTTAACCTGTGATGACAAGCCTTGATCGGTCATGTCCATGTCAAAAAAAATTTACACCAAAAAAAAAAAAAAAAAATTCCAAAAGAGAGTCAATGCATGGAGCGAAAAGTATGGAAAGTGGCACCTCTAACATCCAGTAGATCAACCATTGTTTCTAAAGAAACATGCAAAGGTCGAGACCACTAGGTAGGCTCAGGTATGAAGCTCCTCACCTCTTCCTTTAAATGCATGATAGTCCAAAAATGTTTAAATGTATGAGGAGCTAGGTTTTCTATAGGTTGAAGGTGGTGAATAGTCTCGACCACCCTTGAACAGTTAAGAAAAAATTAACTCCCCCCCCCCCCCATCCAACGTGGAGAAAATGACCAAATAGGAAGGATGATGATTTTGAGGAGTGGGCCAATAGATTTATGAGAAGGTTACGCAGGTGGTAGGTGGGGAAAAACTAACAAAACATGTTGAGCCCACAACTAAACCACAAAAAGGGATAAAAAGTAGGCCCAAGCCTCACTTGTACCAAGAGATTCATTCCAAAAATGGTAAGAGAGAACAATGTAATAGGCAGAGTCTGTAACGAGCCAGAAAGCCTTTGACCTCTGAATAGTGTTAGCTTCGACTTTCTCGTTTTCAATCTGGTTGATAAATTCTCTTACAATCAATCTATGTATTTATAATGTATCTGTTGTAATACTTTCTATCAGTCAATAAAAGTTTTACCTTTTCATACTGTGAGTTGTCTTTATTATTTGAGTAAGAATTTTGGGCCATATCAACTATCAGTATAGCAAGCGAGATGTGGTTAATAGTGTGAATATGTTATACAAAAGCCCGTTGCAGAAAATATTGTTGGTGGACCATGTATCTGGATAATTAAAGCCAAAGAAAGGCGTTTTAGCTCCAAGGGAGTCCCATTCCTCAAGTACATAGTATTTAACCTTCACATATTTCTTTTCCTTACCTGCTTGCGCAATACTGAGTAGTGAATTGCAGTAAGAAATGGCCTTAAGTAGTTTTGATTTGTCTATTGATATGAAAGCTTCAAAGAAAAACAATTGGATTGGAAGGATATTAAAAAAATATGATCCTTTGTATGATACTAGGGTAGTAGTTCAGGAATTTATCCCGACTCCTAATTGGCATCTTCCTCATATATCTCCTAATAGGATTTATGACCTTCCAATGTTTAATTTTTGTGTAGCCAATCTCATTAGATATGCCTATGTAAATGTACCTATCAATCTTACCTAGCCTATGTATCATATACCTCTCATAAAACTAGAAGATGTCCAATGGGGACTAGAAAAAGGTTATAAGTATGTGCATCTTGGTCTAATACAATTTGGCATTAACACTTTTGTCAGACCTGGTGTGAATGTGTCTTGCTTAGCTTGTGTGATTGATTCACGCCATAATCAATTTACTGATGCTCTACTAGGTGGTTTTGAGGCCCCTTTGCACAACGGTCCAGTTTGGTTATCCATTGTCCCACTCTACCAAGTTTCATTAACCATCCCATATTAATGAACTACTTGAAGCTTACATCCATTTTTCTGGGTTTGATATGACTAAGAAGCCTGATATTGCCCAGTTACATTGCACTGTCTTTTTACGATTTGTCTCGACAACTCTGCTAGCACTCAATCCTCAGATTACTCAGAGAGGCAAAAGAAAAGGAGTAGTGGTTGGACCTGGTAATGTCACTTATATCACAATAGCATTTTCTCCATTAAAAATCTTTGATGATTGGGCTACAGAATACCATCCATTATCTCAAAGCTCTTTTCTGACTCTAACCTAAATGATTGTCTATTTTTTATTCGAGTAGAGGACCAATCATTAGACTAAGGAATGAAACTACATTACCCAAAATCCTTGTTAGAATTCACTCTTTCAAAATCCATGATACTTCAGACTTCAGTAAGCATATGGAAAAACACACGTATGAATCATCATCTTAATGAAAATTCAGTATTGCCTCTAGAAGTCCAAGTTCTAATAAAAAAAAAATCAAGTCTTTCACAGACCTCAGTCCACCTTGAAAGAGGAACATTTAGGCCAACATACAAAATGTCAGGAATGTTTGTAGATTGCCTCTCCGAGAGATTTTAAGTTCATGAGATACACATTGCCTAGAGAAAAGGCAAGGGAAGATTTGGAGAAGCTTCTACTCCCATAAAGGAGGCTTTCTCCTGGAAATTTTGTACAAAAAATAAAAGATGGGAATGTTGTAGCTGATGTGGATTTCCTACATTATAGGAATGTGATAGATGAGAAACCCCAAGAGATTATAAGGCTTCAAAACTACAACAATTACCAGCTAACTTGTGTAGTAGAAAATTTAGATGACCTGTCACAAGAAGTGTTGAAAATACAATCCCATGTGTCAAGACTCCATTATAGTTTAGATGGTTTGAGTCAGAAAGCTTCTGAGCAATTTTATAAGTTAAAGGATGTAAATATGAAGTTAGAGAAAGTTATGGAAGTAGTAGTAGATTTAAAGTTGATTTTGGAGAAAGAAAATTGCGAGTTAGAAGAAGCACTTATTGCAGCAGAAGTTTATAGCTAGACATTCTAGCTAGAAGAAAAGAACCCTATCCTAGATATTGTTGAATATTCTCTTGACAAGCTAGCAAATATCAAAACATTAATCAGAAATGTTGAGATCCAAGGGAAAGAATACATTAGAGAAATAAAAGAGAAAATTGAAGAAGAGTGTATAGCAGATGCACCCAATTCATTTTGGCAAAAAGAGCAATACTTTGTGGATCTTGCCTACAAAGAAAATTACTCTGGAACACCTTAGAAATCATTATCAAACCAGAAATCCTCACAAGAACTTGAAATATGTAAAAAGGAGATTGTTGAACTATTAGAAACAAAGTTGATCGAACCAAGCAGAATCCCTTGGGCTTGCCCAACATTCTATGTCAACAAGAATTCAGAGAAAAAGAGAGGTAAACCTCGGATGGTGATTAACTATAGAGAATTAAATGATGCTTTGTTGTCTATCATGTATCTTCTACCATCTCAAGAAGCATTATTTCAAAAAATCAGTAATAATAATGTGTTTGGAAAATTTGACCTTAAGAGCGGATTCTAGCAATAGGGATCAAACCATCTGACAAATACAAGACTGGTTTTGTCTAATGCCCTTTGGATTGAAGAATGTACCCTCTGAATTCCAGAAAAGAATGGAAGATATTTTTGGAGATTTGAAATTTGTTATTGTTTAGATTGATGACTTACTAATCTATTCTTTTGACTTAAAATAACATAGAAAGCACTTGGAGATAGTTCACCACAGGATTTTAAAGCATGGGTTAGTCCTCAGCAAGCCTAAGCTTGAATTTGCAAAAACTAGAACTAAATATCTAGGACTAATGCTATTCCATGGCAAATTTGAACTGCAAGAACATGTGTTGAAATCTTTAACAGAATTTCGAGATGCCATTTATGACAACAGACAATTGCAAAGGTTCTTTGGAAGCCTCGATTACATTATGTAGTTTTTTATTAAAATCAAGAAAAATATGTCAATATCCTACAGAAGAGGCTCAGAGGAATAGAATGGACCCCATCCATGACGAGTGCAGTTTAAATTATTAAACAAAAGGTCCAACATCTGCCAAGTCTGGTTCTTTCAAGACATGAATTGACCTATATTTTAGAAACAGATGCATCCAAGGAAGTATGGGAGAGAGTTTTGATGCAAAAGCATGAAAAAAGGGAAGAAGTTTTCTCATATGAATCAGTATGTTTTAATGACACTAAACTTAGGTATCCATCTTCTCATAAAGAAATCCTTTCTGTCAAAAATAGAGTAAAAAGACTTAGGTTGTTCCTAAATCGAGTAAGATTCATTGTAAGAACATACCTCAAACATATGGTTGGGATGCTTAGAAACAAAAGATTATTAGAACAAGGAAATAATAGGGTACTAAGATGGAGCTTATGGTTGGATGGATTCGATTTTGAGGGAAAAGATAATTCTTTAGCAGATTTTCTTACAAGAGAAGTAGCTCCTAAAGAAATCAAGATGTTCAGTTGTTCCTTAGCTTCAACTTCATCAACACCTCCCTCTATTCCAGAGATTTTTCAAGTGGGTTCTAATATGTAACTATTGTTATATGTCATTTTTTTTTTCAATGTCTCATGTATAGGGTCAAGGATAGTCTTGCATATGAATACATCCTTGAAAAATGGGCTAATAGTAGCCACAATAATGTAACTAATATTATGTATTTTATAGGATTTCCCATAATGTTTCAAAGGGCCATTAGATTTGCACCTTTTGCAGGACAGGGATATATTAGTTTGTATGAGCCATGGTTGAGCTATGCAGACTATTGTAATATCTTGATGTACACCAAATATGCCAAGAGAGTTTGGATGATGTTCGAATGTAGTTCTATTTGTAACCCCTATAAGAATTGGTCACCCTGGTTCAAAACATTGTTACATGACTGGTGCCCAAGAGAAGGAATATTCTAGGCCATAAAAAAACATGAATTTATTAATTATCTTCGAGAAGATATCATAATAGCAGCATAGTCCAAGGCATGGTTTTGCTTCCATATAGAACATTTGTTCAACACACTTAAAGTACATAATATTCAACCCCCAGAGAAACCCGTCTACAAGGAAATATCTTAGTTCTTTGGATTGATTTATAATCCTATAGATGAGAGGGTACCTAGTATGTATGGCTCTCCTTTCTTTCCATGCTATAATATCATGCCACCTCATACAGAAGCTCATTTGTCACCAAGCCCGCAACATTTGTATTACTCAAGTGACAGTGATAATTATGGATATCCAAGCGACTAACAAAATATTTGTAAGGAAGCATGGCGGGTTGTATTTCATGTCTAGTCCCCTGACAGTGAGTGTGATTGATACCGTGGGATTTCGATAAAATCTCCACTGTGTAAAATTTAGAAGATATTTTAAGGAAAATTTAAATGACTAAGTGGATGGGTTTGTCCTCCAAAGTGAAAAACTTAGATTAACATTCTGGACGGATATCTGAAACTCAGAGCACTTCTCTGACTTTTGGTGGGACTTGACCCACATTTCAGAGAATCTACAGAAAAGTTTAGATTTGAGATCTATAGTTTGTACACTTTACGTAGACAGGTCAGATTTTGAGAAGATACTTGATGCTCCCTTGAAATCCTATAAATAAGGAAAACGTATTTCCATTTGGACTTTCGAGTCTGTGTGTTCAGAGCTCTCTCTTTCTAAATCTTTGTGTTATTTTGTCTTAGGTCGAGTTCGAAAAGCCTGCGCATGTGCACTTTGATGTATATGTGAACCTAAAGTGGCGAGACTCCTACGAAGCATTGAGACTAAGACTTTGCTAAGGTCGATCTGCGCCCCACCCAGTGGCCCAAAGGGTCGTGGCCCTAGGCAGGCGGAGCTACACACAATTCCTCCTACCTAGGGCCACGCCCCACCAGGTCCCTGGGCGAGGTAGCCCTCGAAATTTTTTTT
>APFE030811024.1:25637-55764 GCA_000404065.3 Pinus taeda
AAAAAAAAGTGTATTATGAATCAACATTTTTCAAAATCAGATTTTTTTTTGCTACCTCAAAAAAAGGGGTAATCATATTAATTCATGTTTCAAATTTTATATTGTTAGAGGCCCATTGTGTATCGAAGGTCGAGCTAACTACCACCAGGGGTCCCATAGACTGCTACAAAGGTGCTACAGGGTCAAGTACTAGCCACTACATAGTCAAATACTAGCTGCTACAATGTCGAGTACTAGTTGCTATAGGATTTGGGTGTAGTGCTACAGGATTGCCATCATTGCTATAGAATTGTCATCAATGTTATAGGATTGTCACCAATTTCTATAGGATTGACCTGAGAGGTGGAATAGGGCTCGATTTGGTGCAAATTCTCCTCCAAAACCCCAAATCCATGAATAGGGCTCGATTTGGTGCAAATTCTCCTCCAAAACCCCAAATCCATGAACGAGTCTCCTAGAGAGAGGTAAGTAGTGTATTTTCCTCATATTCCTTGCACAAAATGTTGGATAAATTTGTTAATTTGTCTCTAAAAGAATCTTGTAGTAAACCCCTAAAAATTGAAAATTTCCAAACCCTATTTATTTCCTTGAGTAGAAGGAATGCTAATAGAGGGTTAATTTTTTTTTAGGTATGACACCAAATTACCCTACCTCTGATCATAAGAAGGACACCGTTCCTCCCATATCTATTTTGAAAACTTAGTTTGCTCAAAAATTGATCATTGACAAAAAATTCCTAAAAAAAATCATGAGAAAGCAAGAGAAAGAAACATGGGACGAGGCTTCAATAGGAGAGAACCCATAGAATAAAAAAGAATCCATAAACACCCTCATGTCAGGGACATATTCCGAAACTACAAATGGATGGAGTTATTTGAGAGAATTAAAGGATATGATGATGAAATCACCCATGAATTCGCCATGTCCTTCCAACCTCATGGGGGAGCAAGTGTCACCACCATTGTGAGAGGGATTTTCATCCATTTCAATGCAAAAATCATTAGCAGGGTGAACACATTAGATTTAGGAGCTAGATGGGGTAGTGATAATAGAACAAAGGCTATCACAGCTAAAAAGAATTTCTTCCTCCCTGAAGAAAATCCAATTGGGGATAAAAATTGAGTTAGAGGGGAAAGCCTACCTTACCCATGGGATGAAGTAGCCTACAACATCTTAAAATACATATCTTAATAGGTGAGGCTTAGGGTTTTTTACGCCTATCAATTTAGGATACTTTATGAGCTAATATTCTAGACCGAATTGTCTATCTCCATAGACTCAATATTCCCCAATTGCCTCTTTCAGTCCATAGTAGAAATGAGCCAAAGAGTGAGAGAAGGGAAGCATTGATTCATTGCTCATCATGGGCTCATTAATCTCATTGTCATGGATTCTTTGCTTCATGGGAAGAATTTGTAGACATGGATAGGGGAGCCTTCACTGAAACTCAATCCCAAGCTCTGCTAGGACATGAAGAGGCCACAAAGCATAGCTTTGTTAAAGAAGAGGCTAGAGGAGAAGAGAAGGAAGAAAAGGGAGAAGAAGGTGAATAAGAAGAGGCGTAAGAGAAGCCAGAGGCAGAAAAAGAGACCCTTGGGGAGCTTTCTAGGCCCCAAAAGAAGAGGAAACAAGAACATCAAGAAATCCTTTCAGAAGGAAACACTGAATAGGAGGTGGTTTCCACCTTGGAAACCCTTATCACACCTACTAATATTAAAGGGAAGTAGGCTAAGCAATGTCCCTTATACTTCAAAAGGAGAAGGAGCACTAAAACCAAACAAGGGAAGCCTCAGCCTCCCACAACTACTCCAATCACCATCTAAGGATCATCCAATCACATAGAGGGAGAGTTGGAGGATATTAAATGGGAAATTGAAGAGGTGACGTCCCTCATAGCTATAGGAAAGCAACCCAAAACCTAACCAAGGAGGCCAAATACCAGGGGAGCTAAAATAAGGCAGCTACAAGAAAGAAAAGCAATGCTACAGGAAGAGGAATTGTTGCTACAAGATAGGAGAAAAATGCTATATGAAAGTATAGAAGCACCTTGGGAGGGAGGATAATGACCATAGGAGCCTGATCCTCAACTAGATCTTGGATCCTACTATAAATTTTATGAACAAGGAGAAATCATCTTGCTAAATTTTCAAGCCTCGTCCTACTTAAGCTAGACAAATAAATAAGCTAAACACATCGTTGGATGTAGATTTCTATGTCCAAGGGAGTTGAGTATGTGAGCCTCATTGAAGAGAAAATGAAGTTGAATGAAGAAAAAGTTGACTTGAGGCTAAGAGAGTCAACCATGAGGGAGAAATTGCAAATGGAAAACGAGAGATTAAAAGAGTGGTTGCAAGAAAAAGAGGTACAACTTTCCACCATTGAAAGCCTAGCCATGGAGGGAACCCAATGCAGACATCCCTCAAAATAATATTCCTTGTTCCTCAAAGAGCAATGGCTTCAATTTCAAATTAGAACTCTAGCACAACATGGTTCACTACCCTTCCAAAGCTACAAGCAGTTTATTGAATTTTGTGATAAAGCTAGTGTGGAGGAAAAAACTATGATGTCATGGTTTTACATGCATAACCTCATATTGATTGACATGAATTTTTGGGATCCAAATTCTAGGGTGGGGGATGTGCAGTTGATAACATTAGCCTATTGGTTTCTCCATGAGGAGGAAAGGGTTCAAAAAAGAAAAAAGAGTCATATCCAAGGAGATTAATGAGCCCATGTGGGTGAGAGTAGAGTTGAGGGCTCCTCACCTTGTCATCAGTAACCACAAGATCATCTCTAAGGATCCCAAGCTGGCACTATGTTACATAGAAAAGTAGGAGCAATGCATTCAAGACTTCAAGGACATGTTTATATTATTAGGGACCAAAGGCTAGCAGGCATGTCAGAGGAGATGTCATTCATTACCCCATAGCTTGAAAATTAGGGAATATCACTCTCTAGAGAGATTAAGGAATTCCTTGGAGAGGACACCCTTATACAAGAGGACAATCCAAAGATTGAAGGTAAATTGGATTAAGCTCAAGTTCAACCCTCCTTTGCTGTTAGGGATATAGGAAAGAAAGGATCGTATTGAAGAGAAACAAGAGTGGTGTAGAAATAGAAAGAAATGTAGGGTTCCATCCTCAGGAGGGAACTTCTTCAGAGTTACCTTGGGATGTCAAGGTAGCTACCAGCACTCTACATGATATGGCACTAAATGGATAATTTTCTCAAAGGGTGAGAAAGACCTTCAACAGGGGGTGATGATGGGCCTTGTTTACCACTATGTGGCAATGACCCATAGCAGTAAACCCCCTTTTTTGGGAAAAAGGGATAGTGCCTAATCGATGTGTTTGTGTCGTCCAACTATCATCATCAACCTAACTTCCAAGATGTTATGTAAACCCATTATCCATGTGTATAATGTAAATAATCTCAGCAGACCGTGTCATGTATTTAACAACCTGGGTAAACTTACATTTCTAGTGGCGATCTCCATTCTAGGAGGTTTTTCGTCTCACCGATTCATTTTCAGATAATCGACAGAGTTTTTCCCTGTAGTCTTACCCCAAAGATGGACTGGTTTTTGTCGCTAAGATCTTAAGAAAATCCTAGTTTTCTAGATGGAGTCTATGTAAAAGTGATTTGGGAATAAGCTTAACTATTTGGTTATATTATTTTATTAAAAATCGCTTGGTTTGCTGGATTATACTTGTGTCGCAGAAGTGGGTAGTTTGTGAGGGACTATTACAAATGGGTTTTCCCGCTTGAGATGTAAAAAATATTTAAATCATGATGTAAAATGTCTAGTGAGTGGTCCCTTGTAATGAGAAAACCATGGCTAAACATTTGAGGGTTGGAAAAATAATTTATCTCCTCATAGGTTAATTAATTAAATTTTCTGGCCCAAAATTAATGAAAATCCTAAGCCAAAAATTTAATTAATTCTAAGTCCTAAGTAAATTTAAATTCTTCAAAGGCAAAATTCGTCGGTCCTAAAAAAATAATTTTTAAGAGGTCCTGGGACTAAGGTAAATTAATTATTTTGATAAATTTTAAACCTTTGATCCCTTGGGGTTAAGTCAAAGTCAAATTTTTGGGGAAATTCACTCAAAAATTCTATTTTTGAGTTAATTAAAATGCATTTAAATGAAAATTTTGATTTTCCACAAAAATAAAATATTTCGACATATGAGATTAAAAGAGATTTTGATCTTCATCAACGGTCGAGATTACTTTGACAAGGATCACTCAAATTAGCCATTGCGGGATTTATCTTTAAATGGGAGGTCGTTTTTCAGTCGATTTATTCGATCTCTGAGTCATGCGCTTAGCAAGAAGCTCTGGTTTAATATTTTCTGGATAATAAAGAAATACTTTAGGGTTAAATTCTGTTGGTGTTACTCTTCTAGGGAATGTTGTAAGATGTTTTATTTCATGCATAATTTTTTCTAAAGCCCTTGATGATAGCTTCTAAAGAGTGATTGGAGCACAAGTATCTTGTTCAGTTTGTGGGGGTTTGAATAATAATTTAATTTTTTAACGTAATAGCAGTTATCTCTATTTGTCTAAGTTTAATTATTGTTTTCTTGCTCTATTTTTAATGGTTGGATCAAGTTTTGCAGGGAAATCTTGAGATAAATTATCGGGCATTAGGGGATAGTCTTTAGCTGGACCAGCCATGTCTTGATATGTATTTCCTAAAGAGCCTAGCTAAATAAACTTCTGGCTTATCATAAGATTTTCGTTGTGTGATGCATGAGGGTTTCAAGCTAGCAGCTCCTTTTAAAATTTAAACTTTTTTAATTTTTGTGCAGTAAAATGATAGACTTGGCTAATTATAGCCTTCAGTTTGTAATTATTGTAATTATCTAACTAGGCTTTTGGGTTTTTTTTTTATTTATTTTATTTTATCATTGTATATATCATTTGCGTGTTTTCTTGCTACCGTGCAGTTGTAGATCTGAAAGAGAAGTTTAATTTGAAGCAAGATCTAGGCCCTAGAGGGTAAGATCTAGCTTCAAAATTATTTTGCAGGGACATTATTCAAAGTTTTTCATAATCTAAGGGTTTTAAAATTTTAGATCTTAGGATTTCATGAGTTTTTTCCTGAAAGGAAATCTGAAGCAGAAGTATATTGGTTTAGCATAAATTTCTGGAATTTTTTAAGGGTTTCTTGGGCTACCATATTTTTTTTGTCTACTACCTTATTGAACCCTCTTCTCTATTGCGTTCTTACTATCCTCTCACTGCAAATTTTGAAAATTTTCTTGCCTGAATCATACTTCTCCATATGCACGAGCTTCATTTCCCTTTGCTACTCGACTTGCAATGCATTTCAAACTCCTCTTCCTCGTTGTCGTCGTTCTCCGTCCATCTACAACTTCTCCTTCCCATTTCACCCACCTTGCATACACTAACTCATTGCCAGGATTTTTTTCGCAGATCCCTTCCTTGCCAATCACCATTCGCTACTTGCACGCTGTCATTATCCTCACGCATCTGTGTTTTCCTGCAACTCTTCATCTCAACCTGAATCCCCTTTCCCTGCCTCCTCTTTGTGTGGCTTTTCATCTGCGGCTCCCTCTCCTCATTGACGTGCGAACTCTCTTCCCCATCGCTGCCCAAGCTCCTCTTGCGGCCCTTCATCCCTCAGGTTTCTCCTTCGTGAGTCCCTCTCGCTATCGTCGTCTACCTGCATACACATTTGATTTCATCTTCTTCTTCTTTTTAGTGTTTCGTCTTAGGGTTAACAATTTGATTTTTTTTTTGTTGCTTTTTTGATTTGTTTTATTTACATTTCATATTTTTTGTTTTGATCTTTTATTTAAATTCAAAAGAAATCTCAAAAACAATTATTTTTTTTAGCTTCGATTTGGATTTCATTTTTTGGTTGTTTTTCACTCCTTTTTTATTTTTTGTTTTGATTTGTATTTTTGATATTAATTTATGACTTTGGCTTTATTTATGTTTTGATTTCTTTTTTTTTTTTTTATTTTAATTTATTTTTCTGATTTTGTTTAAAATAAAAAACTAAAAAATGATATATATATATATATTTATGTGAATTTGATATATTCCTAGAGATTTAAATCAAAAGAGGGCTTTGCGCTTTCAATTTTATGTGGCCAAAAATTATAATTCATATCATTTTTATTTTTATTTTATTTTTTACATTTGTCACATTCAAAAATTTAATTGATCATTTACCACATTAAATTTGCTTCATAAGCTTAGCACA
Organism: Pinus taeda; assembly: GCA_000404065.3. Lineage (NCBI taxonomy): Eukaryota > Viridiplantae > Streptophyta > Pinopsida > Pinales > Pinaceae > Pinus > Pinus taeda. The sequence goes on from APFE030811024.1 coordinate 31,876, forward strand.
TTAAAAATTGCCTAAGGAATAATTAAATTGTTAATCTAAAGTTCCTTTGTGGTGTCTTTTTTGTTTTAAAGATAAAATTTAAAAGGAAAATTGTGTGGTATTGATATTTTCATTTCTCTATAGTCAAACATGCTTAATAATGTTTTAAATCACCTCTAAATATTGACTATAGGAGAACAATAATTTTTTCTAGATCTAGATCATTAAATAAAAATCATTTAAATTCTAGGATTGTGAGTTGCTTAGCATTTGGAATTCATGGTTCTTCAAGGTATTTAGGTCTTTCGGAATTTAATTGTTATACTATTTTGCATGCTAAGATTGTTGTTTCTTCTGAATAGCTTGCTTATGTTTCTTCAAGTAGGTTCGTGGTTAATTGAACATCTAAGGCATTGGTCTAAAAATCATTTCTATCTTGTGGTTGTGTCTTATTCATCTCAGTTAATTAGAACTTTTCTCATTTTCATTAAGCTATTCAGTCTTAAGTCTCCTATAGCTTGTGTTCCACAGGTTTCCTTCATTCATTTACCCCTAGGGTCTATCCCCCTTGACTTGTCTAGGATAGAGTCTAAACTGAGTGAGTAAGGATTAGAATGACAACCGTTACTTTGAGCATTGTCGTAGTGCCTGGACACTTTGTGCGATAACATTTTATTACATAGGATTAGAATGACAACCATTACTTTGAGCATTGGCGTTGTTGTCAGGGATATTTTATTCTCGACGCTTCAACAACATTTTATCTCCATTCTCCTCATATCATCTTTATCATTTTTGTTGAAAACACCAATATTTTTGGCGCTTTCTGTCCTTGATCATCATGACATTTTCTAATCATATTATCTTTTCCACCATTCACTAGCATGTCAAGAAGCATAACATTTCTTGGCATCATTTGATCTTTTCATCTTTTCATCGCCTTATTTTTCGTCATCTCATTAATCCTTTCATCACACTTTTAGCCCCTAGACATTTCGGTTGGTTTCATGTTTGAGTGGCGACTCCACTTATTCATCCATTATTTCTCATACAAGAAACCTTCCTTGATATCCATCTGTTTCTCCCTAACTAATCTTTTAGTTTTTTCCTTTGTAGATCTTAGAGCTAGATTCATGTCAAGTGGTGACTCCACTTCTTTCATTTCTTACAAGAATTTCTACTAGAAGCTCGCTTCTTGGGGAGCTCTTGATTTTCTTGAGCATGGATCTTTCTCTAGCATCCATTTGGTCCCTCCTTATCCCTTTAAGCAAGTCATCATGGATGACTTGTTTTCCCCGTGTCATTTTACTAACTTTCTCCATGATATGCCGGAAGAGGCCATTCATAAAGAATCTCTCCAAGGTTACTCATATAATAATCAGATATTTTCTTTCTTCATAATATAAACATGAATATGTCAAGATGCATCTATTTTCCCTTTCTTTTGAGGGTGATGCTTTGAAATGGTTTCATAATTGTCTCGACGATTTTTTTGCTTCTTTACAAGACATCATCAATGCTTTTAAAGATAGATATGGAGATCAAAGTGGCTCATCTTGTGCCCCTAGTAATATGCAAAAGGATGAAAGTGATCTTGTAAAGGATCCAACTGTCAATGGAATATTTCGAGACAATTCTCCATATCAAAATGTGCCATATTGCAGCCATTGTGAATTTTCTCATGATGAATCCACTTGTATCATTGCAAGACGAATCCATGATAGTGGAAAAGCAATAACAAGTTGTCAAACCAGTGTCGAAAATAAAAAGGAAAATGATAAGCATCTTATAGAAGAATTAAAGTTGTTGGTTAAATATATGCAGTTCAATCAAACACAACTGGTATAAAATATGGAGCTTAATCAAGAAAAATTGATAGCTAATTATGCCAAGGATATGAGAACTTTGTACACCCAGTTGGAAAAACGTGATGAGGAGATGGAAATCATGAAAATTAAACACTACGATCACATAGCCACCGTAGTAGAAAAGTGTGCTTATAATATGGAGGCTTGAGGATCGACATGCAGAGTCATCATGAGAAAGAAATGAGTATTATTCAAGTAAATCATAACATAATGATGAAGGACATGGAAGCTTCTTAGATTTCTCTGCAGAACATATTGTTAGACATGGAGGAAATCCATGCAAAGGAAATAAATGATATGAAGTTTGAACACTCTAACTAGATTGATGCCATCAGAATCGAAAAGACTACTCTTCAGGACAACCTGCAAATGATGAAAAGCGCACAAGTTCTGAGATTTTAGGTGAGACCAAAGCACAAAGGATTTGTTACAACTCACAGATCTCGTAGTCCGCTGAAGTATTCCCCATGTCATTGCATGGAGGTTACTTTTCCCATTAAGGACAAGTCGACTTTGGTTAAGAAAGACCAAGCTTATGTATCACTATTAACAGAGTATATTCATAATAAGATTGGGCATCAGATTCTTCAGATCCTTTGTCCAAAAATCTTCAAGATTAGGACATGAAATCTATAGTGGTCTCATTGTTGACATTACAGTCCACCCAGAAAAAGAGAAAAAAAGAAAACAAGTAGAAGGAAGCGATTTGATGCCTTTGATGGTCGAGAGCAGCTCGATTTTTGGATAAGAGAAAGTCCTACAATATGTAGGATCGAGCATGGCACATCTGAAAAACAACCCACAGATTTTCCAAAAAGCAAGAAAATACTCAGTATGCAGTATATTGAACACATTTGATGCCATGGGGCATTCTTTGTATTGTATTCCTAACCCTACACCCTTTTATTTCAATATTTTATTTTGTAGGTAGATTTATGTTTTTCATGTTATTAGGATAGTTAATGAATGAAGAGCTTGTATATTTCCTATGCTTAATATCATATGATGATTTTTGGATGGACGCTACTTATGTTATCTTGTGTGTTGTGTGGATGTAGATTTTGGATTCTCACATTCCTCGGGGGCAGCAACATGTCCCCAAGTAGAGCCATATGTTGACCACTACGTGTCAACAATGCATAGCAGTACACCCCTTTTTTTCACAAAAGGGATAGTGCCTAATTGATGTGTTTATGTCATCTAGCTATCATCATCAGCCTGACTTCCAAGATATTATGTAGGCACATTTTTCATGTGTATAATATAAATAATCTCAGCAGACCCATGTCATGTATGTAATGACCTCGGTAAACCTACCTTTCTAGTAACGATCTCCATTCTAGGAGGTTTTTCGTCTCACCAATTCATTTTTGGATAATCGGCAGAGTTTTTCCCTCCGGTCTTACCACAAAGCTGGAATGCTTTTTGTTTCTAAGATCTTAGGAAATGCCTAGTGTTCTAGATGGATTCTATGTAAAAGTGATTTGGGAATAATCTTAACTATTTGGTTAGATTATTTTATTACAAACCGCTTGGTCTGTTGGATTATACTTGTGTCACAGAACTGGGTAGTTTGTGAGGGTCTATTACAAATGGTTTTTCCCACTTGCGATGTAAACAATATGTAAATCATGATGTAAAATGTCTAGTGCATGGTCCCTTGTAATGATAAAACCCTAGCTAAACATTTGAGGGTTGGAAAAATAATTTATCTCCTCGTAGGTTAATTAATTAAATTTTTTGGCCCAAAATTAATTAAAATCCTAAGCCAAAAATTTAATTAATTCTAAGTCCTAAGTAAAATTAAATTCTCCGAAGGCAAAATTTGTCAGTCCTATAAAAATAAATTTTAAGAGGTCCTGGGACTAGGTAAATTAACTATTTTGATAAGTTTAAACCTTTGATCCCTTGGGGTTAAGTCAAAGTCAAATTTTTGGGGAAATTAACTCAAAAAATCTATTTTTGAGTTAATTAAAATGCGTTTAAATGAAAATTTTGATTTTCCTCAAAACTAAAATATTTCGACGGATGAGATTAAAAGAAATTTTGAGCTTCATCAACAGTTGAAATTATTTTGGCAAAGGATCACTCAACTAGCCATTGGAGGATTTATCTTTAAATAGGAGTTCATTTGACAGTCGATCTATCCGATCTCTAAGTCATGTGCTTAGCAAGAAGCTCTGGTGTAATCTTTTTTTGGATAATAAAGAAAGGCTTTCAAATTAAATTTTGTTGGTGTTACTCTTCATGGGAATGTTGTAAGATGTTTTATTTCATGCATAATTGTTTCTAAAACCATTGATGATAGCTTCTAAAGAGTGCTTTGAGCACAGGTATCTTGTTCATTTTGCTAGGGTTTGAATAGTAATTTAAATTTTGAACATAATAGCAAGTATTTCTATTTGTCTAATTTTTATTATTGTTTTCTCGCTTTATTTTTAATGGTTGGATCGAGTTTTGCAGGGAAATCTTGAGATAAATTATTGGGCATTAGGGGATAGTCTTTAGTTGGACCAGCCAACTCCTGATTTGTATTTCCTGAAGATTGCAGCTAAATAAGCTCTAGGCTTATCATAAGATTTTCATTTTGTGATGCATGAGGGTTTCGAGCTAGCACCTCCTTTTAAATTTTTTTTTTTTTTTTTTTTTTTGTGCAACATAATGCTAGATTCTGGCCAATTAGAGCTTTCAGTTTGTAATTATTGTAAGTATCTAGCTGGTGGTTTTTTTTTTTTTTTTTTGATCATCGTATACATTGTTTGGGTGTTTTCTTATTGCCGTGCAGCAGCAAATCTAAAAGAGAAGTTTAATTTGAAGCCAGATCTAGGGCTTGGAGGGTAAGATATGGCCTCAAAATTATTTTGTAGGGACATTATTCAACATTTTTCATAGTCTTAGGGTTTTAAAATTTTAGATATGGGGATTTCATGAGTTTTTTCCTGAAAGGAAATGTGAAGCAAAATTATATTGGTTTAACATAAATTTCGGGAATTTTTTTAAGGGTTTCTTGGGCTACCATATTTTTTCTTTCTGATGCCTTATCGAACCTTCTTCTCTACTGCGTTTTTACTACCCTCTCATTGCAAATTTCAAAAAAAAATCTGCCTGAATCGTACTTCTCCACCTGCACAAGCTCCATTTCCCTTTGCTGCTTGACATACAATGCATTTCAAACTCCTCTTTCTCATTGTCATCATTCTCCTTCTATCCACAACTTCTCCTTCCCATTTCTCCCGACCGCTATACAATAACTCGCAGCTAGGCTTTTTTTTTTCGCAAATCCCTTCCTCACCCATCACCATTCGTTGCTTGCACACTGCCATTATCCTCACACATCTATGTTTGCTTGTATGTCTTCATCTCAACCCGAATCCCTTTATCCTGCCTCCTCTTTGTGCGGTTTTTTATATGCGGCCCCCTCTCCTCATCGACCTGCAAACTCTCTTCCTCGTCGTTGTCCAAGCTCCTCCCGCGACCCTTCATCCCTAAGGTTTCTCCTTCGTGAGTCCCTCTCGTTGTCGTCACCTGCCTGCATACACATTCAATTTCATATTCTTCTTTTTTATTGTTTTGTCTTAGGGTTAACAATTCAATTTTTTTTGTTTTGGTTTCTTTTTCAATTTGTTTTATTTACATTTCATATTTTTTGTTTTGATCTTTTATTTAAATTCAAAAGAAATCTCAAAAATAAAAAATTTATTTTTATTTTTTTAACTTCGATTTGGATTTCATTTTTTGGTTGCTTTTCACTCCTTTTTAATTTTTTGTTTTAAATTTTGATATTTATTATGAGTTTGGTTTTATTTATGTTTTTATTTCTTTTCTTTTATTTTTTAAATTTTATTTGTTTAAAAATAAAAACTACTTCTTTTTTTATGTGACTTTGATATTCCTAGAGATTTAAATCAAAAGAGGACTTTGCACTTTCACATTAAAAAAATTAAATTTTTATTTGGATTTTGGCCCATTAAAATTTTAATTCATTAAATCTTTTTTGAATTTTTAGATTTGTCACATTTAAAATTTTAACTTATCATTTACCACAATAAATTTGCTTTATAAGCTTAGAACATTAAAAATTGCCTAAAGAATAATTAAATTGTTAACCTAAAGTTCCTTCTTGGTGTCTTTTTTGTGTTAAGGGTAAAATTTAAAAGGAAAATTGTGTGGTATTGATATTTTCATTTCTCTATAGTCAAACACGCTTAATCATCTTTTATATCGCCTCTAAAAATTGACTATAGGAGAACGATATTTTTTTCTAAATCTGGGTCATTAAAGAAAAATTATTTAAATTTTAGGATTTTGAATTTCATGGTTCTTTAAGGTATTTAGATCTTTCATATTTAGTTGTTATACTATTTTGCATGTTAAGATAGTTGTTTCTTTTGAATAGCTTGATTGTGTTTCTTCAAGTAGGTTCGTGGTTAATTGAACATCTAAGGTATTGGTTTAAAAATCATTTCTATCTTGTGGTCCTGTCTTATTCATCTCAGTTAATCAGAAGTTGTCTCATTTTCATTAAGCTATCCAGTCTTAAGTCTCCTAGAGCATGTGTTCCACAAGTTTCATTTATTCATTTACCTCGAGGGACTACCCCCCTTGACTTGTCTAAAAGAGAGTCTAAATTAAGTGAGTAACAATTAGAGCGACAACCCTTATTTTGGGCATTGTCGCAGTGCTTGTAGACTTTCGGTGACAACAAGCCTCATTAGTAGGTAGATAATAAGACCCATATGAGCTTCCTTCAATCTATATTTACCTCTTTCTTGCATTAAATCACATCTTTTTTAGTATTATGTGTTTATTAGGAAGACTAAAGGATGATTGTCATATCTTGTGGCCTCATGTGATTAATGTGCACGAAAACAGTGTATTCACTAGTACAAAATGGCTAATTAGTTACTAAAAAAATGACTAAAATTTGCATATAAACGACCATTTTTCAGTCGGTGACCAATAGTAGCTAATTTACAGTATCTTATAACGTGACCAATGTTTAGTTGTTTTTAGCTTAGTCATTAATTGGTTATCTCAATTTTATCGTTTAGTAGTATATTTGGTCATTAATTTAGTCATTAATTGCCGCAATTAATGACCAAATATACAACAAAATATATTACTATATAATTACTCAAGAAAACCAATTAATGATTAAAATGTTGGTCGTGTTATAAGATACTATAAATTAGCTTCTAATAGTCATATATATGCAAATTTTAGTCATCGTTTGAAACCAATTAATGACTAAATAAATATGACTAAATTCCGGTCATGTTATAAGATATTGTAAATTAGCTATTAATAGTCATATATATGCAAAATTTAGTCGTCATCAGTAATCACAAATTTATCATTTGCAGTAGTCATTTATCATTTTTTGGTGGTTTCATATTCATTATATAAATGATTGATTTAGTAGTTTTATTCATTTCATTAAATTTCATTAATAATCATTATAAATGACTAATTTAGTCATATATTCATTTTATTTGTGTTCATCATTAATCAATATAAACAACTAATTTAGTAGTTTTAAATTAATTTTGTGTTCATTATTAATCAACATAAGTTAATGAATATGATTTTGCGACTAAATTATTAAAAAAAAACATCATACAATGTACACATTCATCTAATATGAAAACACAAAGTTACATATGTTAATTACAATACTAAATAATATCAAGTACAAATATAAATAATTTCAACCACATAAATTTGATTATATAAAATTTCAAGTATTACAATATGCGTTTCCAACTTAATATTGGTTGGACTACAATGTACACATGAAATAATGTTTTATCACTTCAAAACATTATCATTGTCTTGCCAAGGCATTGCAAGTGAATTCACCAACTCTGAAGACTTGACCATCAATCTCTATGTTTGTGTCTTATGCAGGATATTGGCTCTAAGGGTATCACTAGACCAGTTCTCTTCTCTCTCTCTTTTTGCATTTGTCGCTCCAATTTAAATGTTCTCCACTTTCTTCAATTCCTGCCTCTTATGATCAATACTGAGTTCGTCTCCTGAAAATGAAAGAAGATACAATGCAGAGTATAAGAAATGAAAGACGATGAATACTTGAATATAAACTAAAGTAGACTATAAAATATTTATACTACATATACCTCAACATCAACAATGTTAATGCCATTTTCCCCCATAAAGTAAGAAACTCGAACAAGTTTTCTTCACTTGGGTAATAGTGGCCACTATGTGGCCATATGACTTGTATAAACAAAACAAATAAAATGTCACCATAAAAAAGAACACCTCAGTAACTTAGTATTCAACCTTTAGAGAAAACTTAGATACAATCATGCCAACTAAGTTACATGTTAAAAATATCAGGTTGTAGATAACTTGTTAAAATAAATCATCTAAAGTGTGATGTCTCATCCTTGTTGTTTATTCACAACATTTCATTCTCTAACGCATGAACTTGGTCATGTATATAGACAACCTATGTTCAAATAACAACATGAAAGTAAAAAAATTTAATAGTCATGATTTTAACACAGAACAACTAAAGTGATTTCAATTAATATCATGTAATACTAAACCCATCTTCAAGCTTTGGATGTTTTTTAAATGGAAATGATACCAAGTATTTTCCATTTCATAGTTAAAAGACCAACGAAAATCAAAAGAAATGTTCAATATACAATTAAATAATAAAGAGAGGATATCTTGGAATGGACATTGCAATTATAAAAAAATTGTTTACCTATCCACTAATGTCTTGTCTAGCATTCGTAAAACATTTTCTTTCCCAAAATAACCATGAGGTGAAAGAATCACAACATTAAAAACCATATGAATTCCTACTACAAACATTTCCAAATTTGATGGCTCAGGTTCCTAAAGGATCTCAATCAACAAATGAATCATATCCAAAGCATGCTCTGCATTGTCTCCACATCCTTTTTCCAATCCCATTTCCTGTAACCTGCCCACACCAGAGTCAAGTAACAATCAAACGAAGGCATTGACATTTTTTTTATTATTATTTTATATCTATAAATTTTGAATCTAATTTGTGTTCGGAACATATTATTCATATTTAAAGCCTTCATGTCATGAGAAGGTATCAATCAAGTAGGACATCAAATCGACCTTGATGAGGTCCTTAAAAAATTCCTACAATTTCAATATTTTTCTTGTTGTGATATATTGGGTAGAAAAAATAACATATCTGCAAAAGAAAAATCCATATATTACTTGTGTTCAAACTCTGTATATGGTGTATTCTCAGGAAACTTTTTAAGATGTTCCTCTGCCTTTACCAAAGCATGAGGACTTCACTACATGAGCAATACCATAGCATGTGGGTTCATATTGGGGGATATTTATTGAGGGAAAAAATGACATAATATATTGGGGGATATATAGGGGTAAAGGGTTTTTTTATTGGGATATATAAAAAATGGAGCTCAAATTTAATGAAAAACTATAAAGATGTATAAAAAATGTTAATGAAAAAATGGATACCTACAATATCTAGTGAAAGTAGGGGTTTTTTAAATTAGGAAGGTATATTGGGTTTGTATTCATAGGGGGCTAAATAATGTGATTTTTAGGGGTATTTTCCAATATGTCATCAAATTAGGGGTATTTTTTAGTATGCCATGAACGCACATGATATGTCATAGGTTTATTGAGTGAAGCCCCCGTGTACCAAAGCAGGTTGTAGCTTGGTTAAACTTTGTATCTTATCATTCAACATCAATTTCTGCAAGATAAATGGCATACATTATTCTTTCCCATTTCTCAACATGCTACAAATGATAAATTGAAAGTCACATAAAACCAAGGGCAAACCCTTTTTCTAACGAAAACAAACAAAAAAATAGTGCCTCTAATAGAACTTCACGCCTTAAAAGTTACTCTACTTCGTGCTTAGGCTAAGGTTGAGACTCTTTGAACCATATTTAGGTCATGCTTAATGGGATATTCATATGTTTACCATGATGTCAATTTGGTGTTAAAAGCAACATATAAATCTAAATCATTATCAGTGAAATTCAAGTATAATTCAAAAAAAACAAAAAAAATGTCATTGCAAGGTAGTGGAGAGAAACCATCACGTATCCTTGTTAAAAGAAATAAGAAACAACAGAGAAATGATCAGATGGATTCTTCCCTCATATCAATACTTGTTCAAGGATGCTAGAATAAGATCGACAGAGAAACAAAAGCGGAGGGAAGAAATCAGGATCAATAGATGACACACCCAAATGTCACATCAAATTCTAAAAAAAGAGGGAAAAGAAGGTCGTGAGATCAGAGAGATCACTAACATCAAGGGCCTAGAAAGCATGCCCAAAAAAATAAAAGCAATGTATCAAGTAGCCACAAGACTAGTTAGCTGGTCACATTAAACTTTAGCTAACCACATAAATTAAATTTTAGTGAAAAAGCCCACATCGAGCCACATTCTAATAGCATCCTTACCATGTCATTATGATGAACTAAATTTCCGTATTATAATATTAGTAATTTGTGTAAAGCCAAATAATCCACAACTATTATGTCAAACACAATATCTGCTATAGTGCCCAAAATCCCTTGTTATCAACTTCACTCTAACACTAGAGCAAGACGCAATTATCATCATGACCCTCTCAAGTAATGTAATAATGGCCTAAATGTCCATTAGAGTTAAATTTATAGATGTATTGTGGTTAATTAATGTAAAGTGGCCTAGTCATTAATAAAAGCCTACTATGATGGTTAATAAATAAAAATCACTATGTTCATTATGTAAGGTCCACTAATGGTGGATTAGTGCAGTGATAGCCAGAGTGGTTGTTATTAGGGACGGAGTACTCCTCATGTAATCAGGTAATGTTTATCTATCATGCTTTGGCACTCATATTGGAGGTCATCCCAATTGAAGTGGTTGGGAGAGCTTGCCCTCACTTCATTAGTGTGGACAACATAAATCCTTTGATGTCCAATTGTGTGTTCTTTCTATTCTTGTTATTATTATGCACTATCGATCTTAACTAGTATCAAAGCAACAATTTAGGTCATGTGAAATCATTTTGTTTTGCTTTTGCAGATTATCTTGCAGTGGCATTTATCCTTGCTTGGAAGCCATATTGCAGTCGCACCAAATACCATCAGAAGTGCATTTGTGTCACCACTTCCAAAATGGGTTATAATTGCAATTATGAGCCATATTGAGATAGTTACAAACATTTTAAGTTGTGGCTTCAAAACCATAGCCAAAAAAATGAGATCAATTGATTATTATACTGTGGCATGAATTTAGCCTTTCTTTTTGTTTATGAGCCTGATTGCAATCACACTAGTGTCATATAAAACAAAGTTTTGATGTCATTTTCAGATTGGGTCATAGTAGCAATTTTAAGTAACATTAAGGAAGATACACCCTTAAAGTCAACTTTCCAGCTCTACAAGTTTTGGCTGTCAAAATTGGAGAATATTCTCGTGGCTTGATTTTCTCTCTACTTGTGAACCAAATTGAGGTCACACCAATGCCACTTGAAGCAAAGCATTAATGCCATTTTGAATTTGGATTCATCATAGTTATTCTAAGCAATATTAAAAGAGTTGCAACCATGTTATGTTGTTCCATTCAACCACAAAAGCCTAGTGGAAAAAGGAGATCCATTGAATATCAATATATTATTCCCCCTCATTGATGAATATTTGGATTTATGGGAAACCTACATGGAAAGAGCCCCTGAAGAAAGCTTCTACAACCTATGAAGAGTGTAATCAAAAGTGTTTAATAGAACTTGAATGAACGGTGAAGGAGAATCGTGATAACTCAAGCATTAAAGTTATTCAAAGTGAAAAACTACTCGTCACTTACCCCATTACACAAAGTACATAAAGCATGTATTCTAAATTTTAGTTGTTGTGAGACAACAAATTTGAACATTTTAAGTTAAGTTCAATAAAGGAATGTTATGAGAAAACACTACTTCCAATTCCACCTATTATCATTTGAAGATTTAAAAAAATAGAATTGGAGAACATCCTTGTTGACTTGAGCTTGAAAACCACTTAACATGGTCAAAACCCTCTTCACTGGCATTATGGTTACAATGGAAGCAATAAATGACCTTTATTGAGGAGCACTCAAACTAGGAGGCCAAATGCACTTTGAAAAATAAAGTTGTGTGTTTTACTTAGTGACTAAGTAATAGGATACCTCCAAACAGGCCTCATGTCCTGTATCCTAGTGTCGGACACCAATGCATGAGAATACATGTTTAACACATTTGGCACATGTTCTATTCATAGGACACCTACCAAAAACATGTCTAACACATGCCCTAAACAACAAGGAACATACTAAAAAAGATAAGATAGAAATCACTTCATATCCTTTGGCGAGATTCCTAAGATTCCCAAAAAAAAAACTCACAGAGATATCAAGGTTAAGAGAAACATCCTCAAATATTACCAGCCTCAAGACTATCTTGGAGTCTCCCAAGTACCCTAGAATGAGAAACAATTGCCCCAATTTCTCAGTTATAGACAAAGAAGTTGGGTGGGTTAAATCTGACATCTCATAATGAAAATAGAAGACTAGAAAATTTGAGGAAAATAATACAATGTTATCCAGGTCAATGAGGTACCTAAAGAATAAGGTGAGGGAAGTATAAATCATGCAGAACAATCAACCTCCATTCACAAGGTGAGTAGCAGAAAAATAGGATAGCTACAACAAAGGATAAATTGAGCTATTGAGGAGTTGAACCAATCCCTGATAGAGCAAATTAGCAAGATCAAGGAGGGCGATGATAACCCCCCACATAATAGAGATTGCAGAGTGAGTAGCATATGGAAAAGCCAACAACCAACAAATCATGATTTCTAATCATCAGACAAAGCAATAAGCTAGTCATTTATGACATCTAATTTGTTTTCTATCTTAGCAAATGTTGGGATTTTGTATAAGGCTCTGCCTTCATTTTGTCTATATCTTCATCTACAGGAATGATAGTCAAGTAGAAATGGGTTAGGATTCACATCTTGTATTTTATAGTAAGAACTACAATAAGAACAATAGTAAGTTGTAGGCCTGAGGAATCTCTATTACAAACAAAGATAGCAGACAGATTCATTTGGGAATTCAAGAAGGGGGTTTTCTGTATAGAATTACTCTGGTATAATGAGAGTAGAACTCATAAATTGTTGGTGCTAGTATTGCAGAGAAAAAGGTGATCAAAGGGACTAGGTGAATCTCATAACCATTTTGAATCAGTTGAAATATTCATGTACATGAAATGGGCATAAGAGCCTGAAGCAAAGACTTAATGTGGAGAAAGGCATCATTTCATAGCTAGGAATTATGAGATAAAATACTAGCATATAGAAAGAGAAGCCTCTTTATTAGAAGGTCAAGAGGAAAACCTTCAAAGGATGCCTAGTGTTCCAGTTAGACATATGAGTATTGGAAATGTGAGATGGACTCAGATAGGATAGTCGATTTGTGATATTTGCCATAAAGTTGTAAATATAGAACTTGAACATCATGAAGTATAATATCCCTGTGAGTTGTGTTGGAGAAATGGTGGTTAGAGCATTAAAGAGTTTTTACTTATGATGTTTGTTGATCGTAGCAATGGATATGCAAAAACGATCATCCAATAGATGTGCGTTGGAGGGAAAATCGCCTTATATATAATTTAATGTCAAGAAAGAGATTGATGTTGAAAATGTGTTGAATGGGTTGAGATCTATTGCAAAATATGTATAGGAATGCATTGGCATTTTGCAATTCCAGCGTTAAACTAATTTTCGTGAAAGTGTGGCATCTTGTTCTCTCGCTAGAAATTTCAGCTAATGGTTTTGATAACTCCAATTGTTGTTGGAATTCTGAAATAAAAAAATGTGTGCAAAGACTTAGAACCTCATTATTTGTGAATTGTACAAGGGTTGTGTTGAGTTCCTATGGCTTTGATCAATGAAACTTTGTCTTCCTTTCAATTGTAGATAAATCTACCTACCCCACTCTTCTTATGGCTTCGTTGAAATATAGGATGGAACTTTGCTCATCCTTTGATCATTTGAATATACTCTTGAGGTTTTTTGTTGTCTATGAAACATTCATTTGTGTAGAAAAAAAATTGCATACTATAGGGGCATTGGATACCCTGATATTATTCTCTGTTTATCAAAATCATAGAGAGGCATTTAAAAAACTATCTTAAAACCTTAAAAAATACAAGCAAGCCTAGACCCAATATTACAAATGATAAAAAGAAAAACAAACTTGTACAGGAAAGAACAATAACAGCCTTTACAAAGCATTTCAGCTTCTTAAATAAAGAACTCATTAGCATTCTTGAACTATGTCTAAGAAACAAAAAACAAAACCATAGTTGAATGGGACGCAAGGGTTTTCTTGTGACTGACAATAGTACACTAACATGTTCTTCCAGTATCCCCCATATCCCTTCTACATTTATAAATTGTTTTGATAAAGTGTCTGCTTCCATATTGTCCTCCCTCAAGATACGGGAGTAAGAAATGTCATTGAAGATATGTTCTTTCAGCTTGACTTAATCAAACAAAGGTCTCAAACCTAAATTTTTGTATGCCAGTCAATCCATTAACCCAGTCTATAACCAATTTGGTTTTATCTAAGATCTAAATTTTAGAGATGTCTTTATCCATTGCCAGCTTCAGTAAAATTTCCAAAGCCTTCCACTCTGCCACATTGTTTGTACCTAACCCAAAGCCTTCATTGCCACATCGTTTGTACCTAACCCAAGGATTTCTTTGAATGTGATGTTATGAATTTCATTTATGTATATATCCCTTCCATCCCAACAGTTCTCAGGAGTTCTTCGACAGGTTTCACCGAAATAAGCCCATCGGTGAGATTTATCAATCTCCAAATTCCATACTTTTTTTTGGGTTTGTCTTGGCCTTACACCTGTTTCCATGATAGAGGAATTTGTTTTGTTCTTGGAAATGAAATGGAGGTATTTCCTTCTCAAAAAAATATTACATACTATAGAGGCATTGGATACCGAGATATTATTCACTGTTTATCAAAATCATAGAGAGCCATTTAAAAAACTTTCTTAAGACCTTCAAAAAATATAAGCAAGCGTAGACCCAATATTACAAATGATAAAAAGAACAAAAAAATGTATAGGAAAGAACAAAAATAGTCTTTACGAAGCATTTTGTCTTCTTAAATAAAGAACTCATCAGCATTCTTGAATTATGTCTGAGAAATAGAAAACAGAACCAGAGTTGAATGGGATGCAGGGGTCTTCTTGTGGCTGACAATAGTACACTAACTTGTTCTTCCTATATCTCCCATATCCCTTCTACATTTAGAACTTTTTTTGATAAAGTGTCTTCTTCCATATTGTTCTCCCTCAAGATAGGGAGTAAGAAATGTCATTAAAGATATGTTTTGTTAGCTTTACTTGATCAAACAAAGGTCTCAAACCTAAATTTTTGTATGTCAGTCAATCCATTAACCCAATCTATGACCAATTTGGATTTATCTAGGATCTAAATTTTAGAGATGTCTTTCTCCATTGCCAGCTTCAGTAAAATTTCCAAAGCCTTCCACTCTACCACATTGTTTGTACCTAACCCAAAGCCTTCACTACCACAATGTTTTTACCTAACCCAAGGCCTTCTTTGAATGTGATGTTATGAATTTAATTTATGTATATATCACTTCTAGCCCCACAGTTTCCAGGAGTTCCTTGACAAGTTCCACCAAAAAAGGCCCATGGGTGTGATTTATCAATCTCCAAATTCTATACTTGTCATTGGGTTTGTCTTGGCCTTATAGCTGTTTCCATGATAGAGGAATTTGAATTGTTTTTGGACATGAAATGGAGGTATTTCCTTCTCAAAAAACGTTTACATACTATATGGGCATTGGATACCTTGATATTATTCTTTGTTTATCAAAATCAGAGAGAGGCATTTAAAAGATTGTCTTAAAACCTTCAAAAAATATAAGTAATCTTGGACCCAATATTACAAATGATAAAAAGAAAAATAAATTTGTACACGAAAGAAAAATAACCATCTTTACAAAGCATTCCAACTTTTTAAATAAAGAACTCATCAACATTCTTGAATTATGTCTGAGAAATGGAAAACAGAACCAGAGTTGAATGGGACACAGGGGTATTCTTGTGACTGACGATAGTACACTATCATGTTCTTCCACTATCCCCCATATCCCTTCTACATCTAGAACTTGTTTTGATAGTGTCTACTTCTGTATTGTTCTCCCTCAAGATATGGGAGTAAGAAATGTCATTGAAGATATGTTCTGTCAGCTTGACTTGATCAAACAAAGGTATCAAACCTACATTTTTGTATACCAATCAATCCATTGACCCAGTTTATAACCAATTTGGTTTTATCTAGGATGTAAATTTTAGAGATATCTTTCTCCATTGCCAGCTTTAGTAAAATTTCCTAAGTCTTCCACTCGGTCACATTGCTTGTACCTTGCCCAAAGCCTTCACTGATGCATCATTTGTTCCTAACCCAAGGCCTTCTTTGAATGTGATATTATGAATTTAATTTATGTATATATCCCTTCGAGCCCCATAATTTCCAAGAGTTCCTTGATAGCTTCCACCGAAAAAGGCCCATGGGTGAGATTTATCAATCTCCAGATTCCATACTTGTCTTTGGGTTTATCTTGGCCTTACACCTGTTTCTATTATAGAGGAATTTGATTTGTTCTTGGACATCAAATGGAGGTATTTCTTTCTCAAATATGTTAGCATTTCTTCCTAACCAAATGGATCTTGGGGAATTTATAGGCAGTGATCTATGTGCTTTGATAGATCTTTCTTCGATTCAAGACCTCATACAATCTAGCAAGAATGCTCCTTGCAAAAAAACCCTATCCACCTTCTAATGGAAGAATAAGCTTCCAAACCTCTCTTGAGAAACTAAATTGTACCAGAAGATGGTCAATTGTTCCACTTCACCAAATACAAATATTACACTTATTTGGTCCTTGTTGAGCCCTTTTTCAAAAGGCCCACAAGATCAAGGATTTATTTAACAATGCTAACCGCATGAATATTCTAGAATTCATTTGTGTTTTTACTTTTTAGATCCTCCAGTGCCACTAGGTTGCTTACGTTGCGTCTACTTCTTACATGCATTGTATAATAGAATTGTTGTGAATTTACTTGAAGATGGGTTTTTATTCCATGCCAAGGCGTTTTCTTGATTCTAAGTCTCGCAGAGCCCCACTCCAACCTTACAAAGGCCTTGTCATTGCTTTGCATCTCAAGATTCCAATCCCATAGCCTCTACACTCAACCAACCTTAATGCCAAAGAGTGATCACTGTTAGGTCTACTACATGAGAATATGCCAAGTAGTTGGTTGCAATTTTTGATACGCTGAGAGCTTTGAGCTCTGATGCAAGAAAAGGATGTAGAAATTTCTATGCATCATGTCCTTGGAACTTTCGAATCTTTCCAAAGAAGGACAACACAAGAGAGTTCTACTGGTGAATTGGAATTAAGACATGTACAATTCCATATAACAAATTGTTGGATTGAAGAACTAATATCAGTGGCTACCTTACCGAAGAACCTTGTTTGATCAGTTTGTTCCTTTGGCTAAGGATCCACATCCCATATATAAGACTTTTGGTCAATAAGAAAGGTGAAGAAAAATTTATGTACAGGGCATGCCATATTATGTTCTACTTGTGGGGTGAATCAATGACATGTTATACTTTGATGTAGAAATTCAAGCCATGTCTTTGGAAGCTCATACTTTCAAGTTCAAACTAAATTTTATAATTTAACTTTTTCATTTGTATGTCAGCATTTTTGGTTCAGTAGGCTCTTAGATAATATTTATGTAGTGAATGTGTATGCGTGCATTAGTGGTACACATCCAACATTATATGAGGTAGGTGATACAACTGACCTATCGTAAAGCAAAAATCTAATGAAAATCATTGTATGTTATTTGATTTAGATTTTCTTGTCACTTTTTTTAATTAAAAATGAAGCCCAATGCTGGAAAACTAGAAATAGTTCTACAGCTACGGAATCATATTTTTCCATGAGCTATATATTAAAAGACTTGAGCTCCTACGATTTACAAATATCTCAAATCATAGAAGCTTCAAAATGAATGTCAGGGGAGTCATGTTCTAGCATAGTGATGTTTTTCTTGGGGAATTACTCTTTACACATTTTCCTCTAGTCCTCAAAAAATAATAGTTCTTATATGATAGTGATGTCTTGAGTAATGCAATAGAAGGTACTGATTACATTTGTGATTATGTGACTTAGTTACAAACTTACCCTCCCAGTTACAAGTAATATTGGTATACGTCCCTACAAAAACTTAATGGATTTTTATTTATCACAGCTAGTGCATGGTTATATTAACTTGATTATTTTAAAAAGAGTTCCATCGTAGTAGAACATATACGAAGACTCATGAGGACAAATTTTCTATGAGGAACAATGATCATACATAATTATGAGATAAAAAAATTGAAATTATATTTCTAAGTTTTATGTGCAAGATCTAGCATCTTCAATTCTGGACCCTGGCTTCAACTTCCCATTCTCCCAATACTGATAACACAAGTAGTTTTTATTGTCCAATACAAACTGATAGTTCAAATTTCTATAAATGGAGTCAAAGTGAACACACACAAGAGAAGTTGCTTGAAAACAAGGTCAATATCGCCCCTTCTGAACATGGACATCCAGAGCATTCTGGATAACAGACTGTAGGAAAATTGACACAAGGTATGATGGGGTTTGAACAAGTGTACAGCTTTTGGAAAGACAAATTTATCACAATCATCAGAATGCAGGATTCACCTACTATACCCACTTGTTTTAGTTTTGAAGATATATCAACTCTCTCTTTTAAAAAATATTTAGAGTTAGAAGCATATGGAAATCCTTCCAGCCAACTGCAAAGATCAGTTGAATTAGCAAATCCCAAATCTAGACAAACAACATTTTGTCCAACTATCTGAGACTGTTGATGTGCACTCTAAGAAGGATTGTGACAAACTTGTTCAAACCATGCATAATATATCAGTGATATTACTTACCAGTAATTGTTCATCAAATTTAAGGGATCTTGATATTCACAAAGGCTTTTGTATAGAGTACAACTCTTAACATATACAAGAAGTCAATTTGAGAATGCACACCAACTACTGTTGTTGTCACTGGGTCAGTGGAAGCCTCACTCTCCACTCAGATTTGTTCAAATATGGAGATGGATCTTCACTAAGAGCATCCTCTATCATAAGCATCTCAATAGCCTAGTTAAAAACAATATAGTTAGCTGATTTTGTAACATTGGTCATTGGAATTCACTCTAGTTGCAACTCTCTTGCTGGGATAGTCTAAGGCATTTTTCATGTCTGAAGAAATCTACAAGATGATCATTAGTCAGGCTTGCAACTTGCATGAAGGAATATATGATTGTTGGGCCAATAAAGCTAAACTTTTGCTTCACCAAATCCTTGCTAAAAGTTTCTATTTTGGATGACTTCATAGGAATGGTCCTTGCATACTTTTGTTTGTCCACAATGGGCTTGAAAGTCATGAAGTTCCATATGTATTTGTTAAATGAGCCAAATTCTCATTCAATTTGAACAGAGCCAAAATAAAACATGTCAAATTGTAGACCTTAGAGAAGGTTGAAACTTAGGAAAGATTGTTTAAGAAACAAAACAAAATCAAGAAGAAGAAGAAAATATATTTTTGAATGCAAATTCTTTAAGGAGAGAGAGAAATGAAAGTTTATGTGGAAAAAAGACAAACAACATATCTAAATGCCAGTGCCCAAAATATGTAAGAAACCATGGTAGGATAATGAAGATGGGAGTTTATAGGGAAAAAATGCAAACAATGCAAAGAGGATGTCTAATGCTAGTCCCCAAAATATGTATGAACCTACTTTTTTATTAATTATTGAATTGATATTGCATTTAAATCTCATCAAATTCAGTCAACTTATAATCCAGAGCTCTATGTCCTCTAAGTTTGACTTTGGGTCATTAACATGGTGATGCCCTGTCTCAACCTCAAAATCACAGCCAAACAAATGAAATACTACTAAATGTTACGGTCATTACCATGGTAAACCCAACGACTCTACAAAATAATTTATTATTTACTGAATAAACATATTACTTACCCACATCCATTGTTATTACCATCAATATGTATATATATCCCTTATAGCCCCATAGTTCCCAGGAGTTCCTCAACAGGTTCCACCGAAAAAGGCCCATGGGTGAGATTTATCAATCTCCAGATTCCATACTTGTCTTTGGATTTGTCTTGGCCTTACACCTATTTCTATGATAGAGGAATTTGATTTGTTCTTGGACATGAAATGGAGGTATTCCATTCTCAAATATGTTAGCATTTCTTGCTAGCCAAATGGATCTTGGGGCATTTAGAGGCAATGATATATGTGCTTTGAGAAATATTTCTTTGATTCGACACCTCATAAAATATAGCAAGGGTGCTCCTTGCCAAGATAACCTTATCCACCTGTTAATCGAAGAATAAGCTTCCAAACCTCTTTTGAGAAAGTAAATTGTACCAGACGATGGTCAATTTTTCCACTTCACACATACAAATAGTTCACTTATTTGGTCCTTGTTGGGCACTTTTTCAAAAGGCCTCTGAGGTCAAGGATTTATTTAACAATGCTAACCACATGAATATTCTAGAATCATTTAGGCTTTTACTTTTTATACCCTCCAGTGCCACCAGGTTGCTTCTGTTGCATCTACTTCTTACATGCATTGTATACTAGACTTGTTGTGAACTTGAAGAAGGGTTTTTGTTCCATGCCAAGGTGTTTTCTCGATTCTAAGTCTGGCAGAGCCCTACTCCAACCTTACAAAGGCCTAGCCATTGCTTTTCATATCAAGCTTCAAATCCCATAGCCTCCGCACTCAACCAACCTTACTGCCAAACATTGCCAGTATTATTAAGTGTTGATGTTTGTTAATAGCTCACATTAGCTATAAGGTAGTTGCAAGGGTAGCTTGTTACATGGCATATAAAAAGGGCCACACTAAAATAGTCGATGACTAATTTATTATCGAAATAATGTTTTCATATATTTGACATCTATTTCATATATCTCTTGTCTCTCTCATCGAACATGGCATTAGTAAGTTCTAATGACATTTCCAACCATTCAAACAATTCTTGTCATATATTGAAGGCTATCTTCCACATATCCTTTGGCGTTTTTTAGATATGATGACAACCATACTTTAGGTTGATATTATTGAAGTACTTTCAATTCAAGTCATATCCTTCTAAACTTCTAGTGTTTGCAAATTTCATTGACACCATTTTCTAGGCTAACAAATTGTCATGTGCAAATTATCTCGTTATATTCATGGAACCAATCATTGTTCCCGAAAAACAATTGACATTGATCCATTACAAGATGCCATCATATCATCTCCAACCTTTGAAGATCATTGATCACATTGAGGAATCACTAGCTTATGAAACTGATAAAAAAAGGCTTTAGGACAATGTTTTCCTTTAGAGGCCTCAGGCTACAGCAATTGGAGTCCAAATATGTCAACACTATCATTAATGCTATTTGGGGCATTAAACTAGAAAATGAGGAAGCAATGGAGAAAGATACAAAGGCATAGGAACCAGCAGTGACAAATGATGTTGTTGTATTGGAACCAAAGGAAGAAGACCAGGCCAGGGAGCCAAGAAACACTTCAACAACTCAAATTGATGTGGATTCAGGTTGTTGGAGAAAAATCCTATAGAGCTAAAATGTTGAAGATTTTTTAAGTAAAATCCAGCTAGGAACCAAGTGAAGATAAGTTTTTTTATCATTGTATATGACAATGGTCTCAAATGATTTCTAAATAACAACATATGTCCTTTCCACATCTACCTTGCCCTCTTTGCAAGATGCAGAGTACCTCAATAATACATAATTATATTGCTCCAACATTTCAATGCCACTATGTCTTAAAGTTTCCTGCAAAGAGCTTTGCCTTGTCAGAAGTACACATTCTGGATTAAGAGTCTATTCTGAGCCTCCAGATGTTGCAGCTAGCAATAATCAGGCTTTGGGGCACTGGAAATAGCATGAGAATCTGCCAAGTAATTGTTGGTTGTAATTTTGGATACGCTGAGAGCTTTGAACTCTGATGCAAGAAGAGGATGTAGACATTGCTATGCATCATGTCCTTGGAATTTTTTAATATTTCCAAAGAAGGACAACACAAAAGAGTTATGGTTTTGAGGCTTCTGCGATCAGTGCTTTGTGTGTTGTTTTCTTCCGGATTTCTCGCATCCATGATTTGATTGAATTGACGTTTCAAGCCCTCCACTTGTTGGAAATAATACTGAGAGGGGGGTGAATCAGTATTAGCAAATCATATACTTTTTCATTTTCACACTTAGACTCATATACGCGACTTCAGTTAAGTATATCAGCGTATATACGCGACTGTGTTAAAAGCAACTAGCGTACATTCAGTAACCTTTATGATTTAGATAGTTTATCTTCAGTGAATGCATCAGAACATTATTAACCATATTGACAGAAAACAGGAGTATAACATAACAGATCAAAAGCTACACACATGAACACCATGATATAAGGTGGAAACCCAATGTGGGTGAAAACCACCTGCTGCAATTCGTTTCTATCTTCCTTTAATAAGAAACTTCTTTTACAATGTACTGGCGCAGTCCTTTACCAGTACGCAGGCTTCTACCTACAGAAGGCTACCACCTTCTTAGCTCTTGTACTAGCCATTCCGTAGGCACTGGCCTACTGAAGGCTCCAATCTTTACTCGTTTTCCAGATGCTCCTGGAAGGGAGCTACAACCCCCTGGCTCTTGTACTGGCCAATATGTTTACCAGTACGTAGGTGCTGGCCTACAATCATCCAGGGACCACGTTTCATCAATTTTCAGACTGGATCCATAAAACAATCACCATTGCAATACAACCTGCATCATTAATCTCTTAATCACCCAATACTGAAACCCTGTCACAGAACACAAACCATAGCCCACAACTTACAACAACCATAAACAACAGCAACCTGAAACACCAAATCTCATAATGCAACGCTACTTGACGAACCAACCTGCGTGTATACGCGCTTTTACCAAAAGACAACCCCGTACAGATCTGCAAATCTACCTCATAACTCTGCAGCTATTTCAGACATCAGAACAACCCGATCACAACATTCATCAAAACCATGTGTCAATGAGTCTAGTCTATCATACTCAAACCATATAAAGATATCATTCCAAGCCTTGAGATCCCAAATCCATCGTTTAGCATCCTTCACATGAGTGCCTCCTTGGTTCAGATCAAGCAAGGCATCACCAACCCATAACCAACATCTAGATCTCACACTTTATCAGATCTTCATCACTTGCTCACTCTTTCTGCCACTCTTGGCCTAATGATCTTCTCCTTATATAAGTTTAGGCTTCTCTCAATACCAAGGTCCAAAACCATGTAGAAACAATACCATGAACCCAATACCTGGGGTCATTATTTCGGACCAAATACCATGGATCAATACCAAAATACCATGGACCAAATACCACGGACCAAAACTTAGTTTTCCAACATGTACGCACCTTTCATTCTGTGAACCGGCGTGTGTACGTATACGCGCCTTTTGCTCTGATTACCCGCGTATATACGCACTTTCATCACGGTCAACCTGCGTATATCTCTCTTTTAATCTACTGCTCTAGACTGCCATCAGATTAAGTTTCCATCACTTGTATCAAACCTCTGAGTGAGTTGCCATAAAGGACAACACCTGAATCATAATGCCAACACCATTGTGGCTCATCATCAAGATAGATCAGTAATTGTGTAGGACAGATCTCCTAGGATTTGAATAAATAGGGATGAGGGATGCATAGGGACAAGCCGACCTTGCCAGACTTATTTTGTAATTTTATTATTATTATTATTATTTTAATGTAGTTTAATATATATATTTATTACTTATT
>APFE030811024.1:56108-68566 GCA_000404065.3 Pinus taeda
TTTATTGTTTATTTATTTATGATTAATTATATTATGATTGTTACTACCTAGTTTCATTATTGATTTTATTTTAGACTTGTTCTTATTACTTAGAGTAAATTAATTAATTTGAATATAATAATAATCTAATGTTAGTTTTCATGTTAATGAATATTAATGTTAATATTGTTAATCTAAGATTTATAGTTTATAGTTTATAGTTTTTAGATGTAAATTAATGTTTAATTTTAAGAGATGGAAGTTTGGATCGTAAAAGCACATATGGATGTTTCTTCTCTCTAGGTTCTGCTTCGATATCTTGGATGAGAAAGAAACAGAAGTCGGTTGCTTTGAGCACCGCTGAGGCTGAATATATTGCTACTAGAAAGGCCTCCTGTGAAGTTGTTTGGTTTAGGAAGCTCTTTAGTGATCTATTTGAACATGTGCTGGATACCACCATGATATTTTGTGACAACCAAAGTGGGATTCGTCTTTCTAAGAATCCTGTGTTTCATGACTTCTCCAAGAATATTGATATCAGGTACCACTTTATCTGAGATACGGTACAACGGGGAGCAATAAGGCTCCATCACATTGTGACTGATGAACAGGTTGCAAATATTCTTACAAAGCCCCTGGGGAAGGTTAATTTCTTAACCTTCTGTGAATGACTTGGAGTCATGGAGAGACCCTCTTATGAGGATCCCGTATGAGATGGATATTAAGCTTTGGGAGCTCTAGGGGGCTTGGGGTACTTATTGGAGCAATGAGCGACCATAGGGTGAGTGGTTCACCTTCTCCTAGTGGTGCATAGTGTACAGAGTGAGTGGATCACCTTCCCTTGTGATACCCCATGTTGATATATGCATAGGTTGAGTGGTTCATCTTCTCTTATGGCATATGAGCAGGATGAGTGGTTCACCTTTTCCTGTCGGCACATCCTACCCATGCAATCTGTGACTCATGGGAAGTACCTCTCACCTTACTAATGAGTAGGGAAATGAGGATAGGGACCATAGTACTACCATACTCCCTATGCTAGGATGTTTGATATTGATCTGGGATTAATGGAGACTGATTTTGGGTCAATGGAGAGTGGTATGCCACACTCTCAATTATTGGAGACTGAATTCGAGTTAGTGGATAATGGTATGACACGTTCTCGATCATTTCTTCTTCATTATTTCTTCTTGGTTCAGCAGAGCATAACAGGGATATAATAGGGATGTCAAAGATCGTGCAGATTGACAGATGGTTTGGCAGGTGGAGTTCTCCCTAGTTGAGAGGGAGTGTTAAATTTGGAAACTAAGGCCAAACTCCACCTTCAAAAGCTCATATGACATAGCTGATATTTTTATTGGATTCCTATTTCTGAGAGTTGTAGGATTGATCTAAAGATCATCTCATTCTGACAAATACAAATGGAATTATGAATGTATTTCTATTATGGACAAATTGTCAAGGTCGGCCAACAAACTATGTAGGCTTAGAAGCCCAATAGACATGTCTTTTCATCCTCAACTTTGCATATAAATTGAAGATGAATCTACCTCATTTGGACATCATTCATTCTCACACATATCTCTCTCTCCTCATCTGATTGGGTTGTACAACTTCAGGGCAACCTTCTTCTCCTCCACATGTGCGAAGTTTGATTACAATTTTTGTTTTGGGTGTTGACCAAATTGCATGAAGGTTTGACCAGCGTTGATGGGTGCAGTTGACCGAGTTTGACTGTTTTTTTCTTGGGGAATATTTTGTTTGGGAAAATCTCATTTTTGGGCACAAAAATCAAGGTATTCAGAGTTTTTTGACCAGCGTTGACTGCTACAAGTTTGACCATAGGTTTGACTTTGCATTGACCAAGTTTGACTGATATTTTTGATATTGTTTAGGGTTGATTCAGACTATCCTTGGAGGCCGAGTTGACTAGTTTTGATCGACCTGATTTGGAGGAGATATTCTGCCATGTTGACCAGCATTGACTTTTTGGTTAGGGCATCATGTTTACTGGAAAATTTTTGATTGGGAAAATAAATTTGTATATTGTACTCTCTCTATGCTGAACTTTTGAATAATAATAAGAAGATTTGATCAAAGTGTTTCCCCCACATTGGGGTTTTTCCTTGGCATTCTCCAAATATTGTGTCCTCTTGTCTTGGCTTGTCTTTTGGTTATTGTTTATGTTCTATCTGCATTTTACTATTATGTTAATGTGATTGCTAATCTGAAAATTAATATTAGGATAATAATAAAATTTACGTATAATTGCTTTTAAGCATAGAACATACCAATGTTATCTAAAATTAACGTAAATCCATACATATATTGTTAAAATTGGCAACTAGGGCCAAACTTCATGTGGGTCATCTTATTTATGGTAGCTAATATTTTTCTTGGATTCCTCTCATCAAGAGGTGTAGGATCGATCTAAAGATCATACGATTTTGACATGTATTCATGGAGATATGAATTTAGTTGTGCTACTTGACAATCTGTCAAGGTCGGACACCAACCAGTTTACCCCAACTTATCCTCAATGTGGCATTATAAATAGAGGAGGTCTTCAAGTAATTTTGACACACATCTCTTGTGATCTCTCTCTCTCTCTCCACTTGTTTAGGTTTTGGTGTAAGGAGAAGTCTAAAAGAGTATACGTTGTCCTAGAGGAGATCAAACCCTAGCTGCAGATCTAAAAGGAGGAAGCCCTAGCAAAAGTCTAGCCGCAGTCAAGGGAGGAACATCTAGACACAATTGAAGGGGATATGCCATGCCCTAGCCACAGTCACAAACAAGGCATAACCGCAGTCTGGAAGGTGGCCTAGCACCCTAACCACAAGCCTTATTCTACATCAACAGGAGACCTAATCAACATCCCTAATCTGATGTTAAGAGAGCCACATACGCAGTCTAGAAAGGCTTCTATTTGCTATCATGAAAAGGCCTTATTCACAGCTCACCTAGCTAGAGTTTGTGAGGCCCTAATCAATAGCATAAGAAGGCCTCAAACCATAGTTAGAAGAGCCCTAATCTTAGCTTGAAAGCAACCCTAAGATGAAGCAAGAAGAGTGGACCTAGCCACAGCAAAAAGGATTATCTCAACAGCGTGAAGAACCAGTGTTAAAGTCACATTGTTGTAGGTGACAACATGGTATAATGCAAGGCTATTTGGGCATGATAAGGTTGTTCTTGAGCTTGATTTGCAGGGCAGTAGAAGCCGCTTAAAGGAGGAGAAACGGATCATTGTTTAAGGGATGATTAGAAAACTGATTGAAGGGACCTTAACTACAGTCCACTACTAGGGTAGGCCGCAAGCCATAGCTAGTTGTTGGAGGCCTTTTAGACAGCATGTGGTTGGAGGGATTGTATGAAGGCTAGCCACAGCTAATAGGTGGAATTTGGGGTGTGTTTATGGTGTTGTGGCACTCAGATCTTGTGCCCTAACTAGTGACTAGGTATGCCATGAAATGCACCAGTCCTTGTAGCATATGAAAGGTGCCAGATTAGCAGCCTTGTCATGATCAGTGAAGCAACAAAGGAAGGAGAGTCTTATTGAAGGAAAGCCTCAGTATTCTAGGTAATTGGTTGATTTGTTCATCTGTTGCATATCTTCAGTCCTCGGTGTCAGATTTTCTACCTCATTGTGTCATCTTCATAGTGAAGATCTCTGATGTCTGATCTTCTATTTGGAAAGTAAAGTATTAACTTCAAATCATTCTACTCTATCTATATCTCTCTGCTAAACTATTTGAGACTAAAGAAGATTTGATCAAGGGTTTCCCCACATTGGGGTTTGTCCCTGGTTGGTGCCACATCTTGTGTCCTCTTGTCTTGGCTTGTCTTCTATTGTTTATGTTTGTGTTCTATCCGCACTTTACTATCATGTTGATGTGATTGCTAATCTGAATATTTTCATTGGGATAATATGAAAAATTTAAGTAAATTTCTCTAATCATAGAACATACCAAAATTTAACATGGTATCGAAGTTGAGGTCAAGACAAATAACAAGCAAGAGTGAAAGAGAAATCACCGAAGACAATTGGAAAGGACAAAAAGCTCAATGGGTTCCTCATCCCACTTCCCGGCTAAAGGCAAGCTCTATGAAAAGTCTAACTATCACGGATGGAAGATGTCTCTGGATCTGACATTGGAAGAGCAAGAAGTGTTGGATTACGTGAAGGGTAAAATCCCTGAGCCTCCATCAAATGCATCGGTTGCTACAAAAAACAAGTACACCAAAGGTGAAGTCAAAGCAAAGAAGATTATCAGAGATTCCATTAACAAACATTTGGTGGCTTACATCTCTGATCTAAACACCTCCAAGGAGATCTATGAAAAATTGGTCAGCATGTTCAAGGTTAGTTATGCAAATCAAATTTTATTTCTCAAAAATAAGTTGAAGTATATTAAGGGTAAAGACAAGGATATTCAATCCTACTTCTTAAGGATCACTGAGGTCAAGAATGATATTCTATCGATTGGAGAAATCATATCTAACATGGAACTTATTATCACTACTCTTGGAGGACTCCCACCCGAGTGGTATATATTTAGACCCACTATTCTCAATAATGATTGGATTCCAGGGTTTGAATAACTGATGTCGAGATGCATTCAAGAAGAAACCAGGATGGTGGAGAAAGAGATGCCCTTTAATAGAAGTAACCCTACTGCATTCCCTGCTCATGCCAAGAGGAAGAACAATGTAGGATCTAAGGGTCATTGCCATGGAAAGCATGGATTCAAAGGAGGAAGGAAAGGCAGATGCTTTGCTTGCAATAAGTTTGGCTGCTATGCAAGAGAGTGTCCAAATAGAAGGGACACATCACATAATGATGATCACAATCACTCCAAGGGCAACCTCAATGATTGAAGGAATGACAAGTACAATGACAAAGGAAAAAGGAAAGCAAGACATCAAGGTAATGATTGACCCTCCAAGAAGGCAAGGAACTCCAGGTATGAAGAATCAAATGTTTTTTTTTATAAGAAAAAGGAGTTTTATCTTATATCGGTCCTCTCCACTACCTCTTCTCCGGAAACTTTGGGAGATTGACATATTGATAGTGATGCTTCAAGGCACTTCACCAGATTCAAGGAAGCTCTCCCTAATCTAAGAGAGAAGGAAACAAACTTGAAGATTATTCTTGGAGATGATGCCACCTATCCCGTAAAGGGTGTAGGGAATGTTACTCTTCAACTGGATCAGGGTAACTCGATTCATTTGCAAGAAGTTATTTATGTACCTGATCTCAAGAAGAACCTAGTGTCCATTTTGACAATGGAAGACAAATGTTACAAGGTGGCATTCATCAATGGAAAGGTACGTGTTTGGAAAAGAAATTTTAAAGATGCCTTTACTTTAGGGTTCAGGGTTGGCACTTTGTATCAAGTTGCAGGAAGTCCAGTGGGGGCCATGTCTTGCAACACATCCCTACCTGATGTGAGTTAGATGATGACAAGAATGCCTAAAGAGCATAAAGGTATGTGTCCGAGATGTACCAAGGGAAAACTTATAAGGGGATCTTTTCCCTCAAGAGGTAGCGAGACCTATGATATAGAACAAACCAAGGGGTTTAAGGTTCATGTCCAGGAACCTCATGTATACAAGTTAAAGAAATACTCTATTATTTGAAGCAAGCATCCTGAGCTTGGTTTGAGAGGATTGACAGCTATCTAATGAAGTTGAGATTCACTAGGAGTGAAGTCAATCCAAACACTTTCTTTAAGGTTGTGGATGATAGACCTCTCATATTGGTACTTTATGTGGATGACCTCTATATGACAGATGAAGACCCTCTCATTTACAAATGTAAGAGGGAGTTGGATTCCAAATTTAGGATGATGGACTGCAAGCCTGTGACTATGTAGATGGAGCTTAACTTTAAGAAGTTATGTGGTAGTGTTGCCGGACCTGAGTTGAGAAATGCCTCTGAGTTTTGTCAACTCATTATAGCATTGATTTTCTTGGTGAAATCCCATCTGGATATATGTTTTGCAGTCAGCATGGTGAGTATATATATGGTTGAGCCTCATCACACACATTGAATTGGTGCCAAGAATCTTCTGAGATATCTTCAGGGCACAATCTCTCATGGACTTAGATACACTGCCGAAGATGTGAGGCTACATGATTATTTTGATGTTGATTGGGCAGGCAGTGTTGGGGATCGCAAGAACACTTTTGGGTGTTGGTTATCTTGGGTTCCGCTTCGATATCTTGGATGAGTAGGAAGCAAAATTCGGTTTCTTCAAGCATCGCTAAGGCTGTATACATAGCTATAAGTATGACCTCGTTTGAAACTATTTGGTTGAGGAAGCTCTTCAGTGAGTTGTTTGGACATGTGCTGGATACCATCGTGATCTTCTATGACAACTAGAGTGGGATTCGATTGTTGAGGAATATTGTGTTCTATGATCACTCCAAGCATATAGACATCATGTACCACTTTATTTGGGATATGGTACAACGGGAGAAATAAGGCTCCATCACATTGGGACTAATGTGTAGGTTGCCAACATTCTGACAAAGCCCCTGGGAAAGGTCAAATTCTTGACTTTCAAAGAACAACTAGGATTCGTGGAGAGACCCTGTCCTGAGGGTCTTGTGTGATATGGAAATTGAGCTCTGGGAGCTCCAGGGGGTTTGGGGGTACTTCTTGGAGTGATGAGAAACCATAGGGTGAGTGATTCAGCTTTCCCCTAGCGGTCTGCTATGTAGGTAGGATGATTGGTTCATCCTTCTCCTGCTAAGACACAATCATAGGGTGAATGGTTCAACCTTCCCCTGGTGATTTGTTGTGTACAGGGTGAGTGGTTCAGCCTTCCCCTGGGATACCCCTGGTGACATGTAGGCAAGATAAGTAGTTCATCTTTCTCCTACTGATACATCCTACCCATGCAACCTGGGACTCATGGGAAGTACCTCTCTTCTGGCCAATGAGCAGGGAAATGAGGATAGGGACCATAGTACTACTAATGGACACATTGTGTACTATTGTACTCCCTATGCTAGGATGATATTGATCTGGGACCAATTGGAACCGACTTCAGGTCAGTAAGAGTGGTATGAGGCACTCTCTTCTTGGGATTGACTTCAGGTCAGTAGAGCAAAGCAGAGAAGTGCAGTGCAGGGCACCGAATTGATGAAAGAGATAGTATGGATTGGTTAATGGATTAGCTGATGGAGTTCTCCCTAGTTGAGAGGGAGTGTTAAAATTGGCAACTAGTGTGAAACTCCATGTGGGTCATCTTATTTATGGTAGCTGATATTTTTCTTGGATTCCTATCATCGAGAGGTGTAGGATCAATCTAAATATCATCCGATTCCAACATGTATTCATGGAGATATGAATTTATTTTTGCTACTTGACAATTTGTCAAGGTTAGCCAGCAACCAATTTACCCTAACTTATCCTCAACGTGGCATTATAAATAGAGGAGGTCTTCAAGTCATTTTGACACACATCTCTTGTGATCTCTCTCTCTCCACTTGTTTGGGTTTGGTGGAAGGAGAAATCTAAAAGAGAATTTTTTGTCCTCAAGGAGATTAAACCCTAGCCATAGATCTAAAAGGAAGAAGCCCTAGCAGCACTCTGGCCGCAGTCAAGGGAGGAACATCTAGACGTAGTTGAAGGGGATATGTTATGCCCTAGCCTCAGTCACAAAGAAGGTATAAAATCAGTCTAGAAGGTGGCCTAGTGCCCTAACCATAGGCCTTATTCCGGAGCAACAAGAAGCCTAATCAACAACCCTAATCCGTTGTCAAGAGAGCCACATATGCAGTCTAGAAAGGCTCTTATTCGCTGTCATGAAAAGGCCTTATTCAAAGCTCACCTAACCACAGTTTGTGAGGCCCTAATCAACAACATAAGAAGGCCTCAAACCACAATTAGAAGAGCCCTAATCTTATCTTGAAAGGGACCCTAAGACACAGCAAGAAGACTGGACCTAGCCGCAACAAAAAGGAGTATCTCAATAGCATGAAGGATCAGTGTTAAAGTCACATTGTTGTAGGTGAAAGCGTGGTATAATGCAAGGTTGTTTGGGCATGATAAGGTTGGTCTTGAGCTAGATTTTTAGGGTAGTAGAAGCCAGTTAAAGGTGGAGCAAGGGATCATTGTTTAAGGGTTGATTGGAACACTAATTGAAGGGACCTTAACTATAGTCCATTGTTGCACTAGGCCACAGGCCATAGCCAGTTGTTGGAGGCCTTTTAGGAGCTGCGTTTAGAAGGTAAGTAGCCCTATAAGGCAACGTGTGGTTGGAGGGACTTTATGAAGGCTATCAATAGTCAATAGGTGGAATATGCGGTGTTTTTAAGGTGTTGTGGCACTTAGAGCTTGTGCCCTAACCAGTGACCAGATTTGCCATGAAATGCACTAATCCTTACAACATATGAAAGGTGCCAGATTAGTAGCCTTGTCATGATCAGTGAAGCAGCAAAGGAAGGAGAGCCTTATTGAAGGAAAGCTTCAATATTCTTGGTAATTGGTTGAGTTGTTCATTTGCTGCATATCTTCAGTCCTTGATGTCAGATTTGCTACCTCATTGTGTCATCTTCATAGTGAAGATCTCTGATGTTTGATCTTCTATTTGGAAAGTCAAGTATTGACTTCAAATCATTATACTCTATCTCTATCTCTCTGCTGAACTATTGAAGACTAAAGAAGATTTGATCAAGGGTTCCCACACATTTGGGGTTTGTCCCTAGTTGGTGCCACATCTTGTGTACTCTTGTCTTGGCTTGTCTTCTGCGGTTTATTTTTGTGTTCTATCTGCACTTTACTATCATGCTGATGTGATTTCTAATCTAAATATTGTCATTGGGCTAATATGAAAAATTGAAGTAAATTCCTAAAAATTACTTCTCAAACTCTGTTTAATCAAGTAAATGCATCCCAACTAAATGGGTGCATAGTAATTATCTCAAATTCATTTCTTATCACTTTGAATGATTGGCATAAAAAACTTAATGAACAGATGGGTCATTTTAGATATATCTTAAGAGAAGAAGCAATGGATTCAAAAACCATCAGATAAAATCAAAATAAACTAGATCTTGCAAATCATTGAAAGGCTAGACACACCTATACTAAATCTAATGAACTGCCTTGTGATAGAGATCATTAATAAGTACCTTGTTCCACTATAATTGTTATTTCATTTGGTAGCTCACAGACATTAATGTGAACAACATCAGGATTACCAGTAGATCTGCCCACATCAATTGTTCTTTTAAGGATCTTCCCAAAGATAGAATATAGTTAGAGATTGATGTATTGCAAGAGAACATTTTGGTGTGTAGGCTGAAGTTGAACATAGCCAGTCTCTTTAATTTCAAGAGATGTACATGTATCCTGGATTAATAACTTACTAAAACATTAGTTGTGTACCGGTCACCTATAAGTAGAGTGATATCACCATCAGGCAGAGGGAATGGAACAGGGATCAGGGCCCTACTAGCTACATTTAGTCCTCCAAATCCCATAGAACATGGATCAGAGCCCTGCTAGCTACATTTAATCCTCCAAAGCCCTTTGCAACTTTCTGCAGATACAATGATGGAAAGTAATAGTAGCTACCTATCTAGTCCTTCACTTGGAACTTGTACATAAAGTTATTTCCTAGTGGTATAGGGAAGTTTGTGCCAGGTATTCCATCTTGCTATGGATTTATCCATTATCTGGTGATCTGTGATCTTCTATAACAGCTAGGGCCTCACTAGGAATGTGAATGTACTATTTGATGTGTTCTACAAAAACAATGTAGTTTGAAAGTGTACATTGGTTTTGTATACTTTTAACAAACGATTTGTTCAATGATAGATGATAAGAGAAGGCCATCCAAATGAAACCTGCACCTACTCAAATTGTTAGGAATGATCATCTTATACATAAAAACATTCAGTAACAGCAGAAATCACCCATAGTTAACATTTAGTTTCATTGTTCATAACAGGATTGAAGTTTTCCTAACGGAGTAGAACCATAGAAAGAGCAGAGGAACAAAGAACATTTCATTTAAAACTTGCAGACATTAAATGAACCATTCAATGGCTCAGAAAATGTCGAAAAATGGCTCAATGTTTTTTCAATAAGGCCTCAGTTCTTCTTCAAGAATTGATCCTCAACACTGAAATCCCTAATGGTCATTGTTCCTACTATGGACTCAGCAAAATGATTTGCAATGGGTGATTTGTTTTACCATTTATTCTCAAGAGTTCTTTAGTAGAAGCAAATTGGTCTTATCAAATACCACGGCCTTGTCTCCTGAATTGTGCATAGTTTGCATGTCATCGCCTTCATTCTTCCCGCCACTCTCCATAGAGTTAGTGGGTTGAATCTTCCTTCTGACTATGACCAAGGTCTTGACCATTGTGGGTCGTGGGTTCGATTTTCACTATCACCACCATGGTCACACTGAGGTGGGAGAAGTGACCTCAAGTCTACTATTAGCAAGACCCAGTGTATGCTATATGCTTTGAAGGGATTCTGGATGACACTGAGACTGAAATTTGAACCATGTTCTCACAACGATTACTGTGATGCCAATCCCTAGCAAGACGTCATGCTCTGCAAGGGCTATGTGAATTATTCCAAGGTATTTAGTGGTCAAGGACTCCATCTTTCATTCTTATTGTTACAGTGCTTTATGGTGTATACTCCCTCAAATTTTTGAATGTGATTGTTGCTTCATACCGCACAAATTAGGGCACGAGTCTTGAAAGCTATCAAACTGTCGTCGATGGGACCTTCTTTATTTGTTCACCATTTTTATTTGTTCTATTTCAAATATGTTTATCATTTATTTTTTTATTTTGAAAAAAATATGAATGTGTATTTTACTTTTGAGTGAACACTAGAAAAATAATACTCCATTAAGTGTTGGAAAAATCAAACTTGTATTTGTAAGGAGAGTTTATTAGGTTAAATACAAGGAAGGGGTAATATTTTGTGTAGAAAAAAATTTACAAGAAGGGGTTTTCCAAGAAAATTTTGTGGAGAAATTTTGACGAGAGAGGTAAAAAATTCGGGTAAAAAAAATTATTAAGGAATTAAAGAGTAATTGGTTGGTTGGTTTAATTGCTTATTATAAATGTTGTAGTATTTGTTTAGTTCTTTATTTCCTCGTGAATTTTGACAAGAGGGGTAGTAAATTAGGGTAAAAAAAATTATTAAGGGAAAAAGAGTAATTGGTTGGTTGTTTTATTTGGTTAATATCAATGTTGTAGTATTTGTTTAGTTCTTTATTTCCTCACATTAGTTCAAATTCCTGATGAGACATTTGTCCCATCTTTACAACATTGGAAAAGTAGAAGCCTCCAAGCAGTAGGACCACCCCACAAGTGTATCTCAAATTGTCTTTACCCTTCCTACTAAATCATGTGTTATTAGTATCTACTTGCAGCATATTGGATATACTTTTGAGTTATATTGGAACTCATTCCATTCCATCTCAAGTGTAGCCCAAATCACTTTGATTAGTTACCAGTGTTGGATTTGTCTATAAAATTTTCCTAGAAGTAAAAAAGAACATGACTTTCAATCTAGAAGGGTAGTTTCCCCAAGGAATGCGACCACCCACAAGTGTATTTAGAGATGTCTTGACCCTTGCGAAATCGTATGTTATTATTATAGAATTGCAACATATTGAGTATACTCTTAGGTTACAGTGGAAATCATTTTCGTTCATCTCAAGTGTAGCTCAAGTCACTCTAATGAGTTGTCGATCTCAAGTTTCTCCATAAAGTTTTCCTTGAAATAAATAAGAGCACATCTTTCAATCTTTAATTGGATGAAATACGTATCCTCCTTGTGAATATTTTCTTAACTTTAGTAAGGGTTGATAAGGATCTTGTTGGTTTCATTGGCTTCATCAAAGAATTAACATTTTATTCATCAACTCTTGATTGTGAGAGGATGAATTCTAGTGTGAATTATCATGTGTGTGTAGTCATCAATCACCCATTCGGTGCCACGTGGGTTATTTTACTTTTCAATAAATCCAAGGCACCTCTATTGCATTTGGATCTAGTGACCTTGTTTAAAAACC
Organism: Pinus taeda; assembly: GCA_000404065.3. Lineage (NCBI taxonomy): Eukaryota > Viridiplantae > Streptophyta > Pinopsida > Pinales > Pinaceae > Pinus > Pinus taeda. The sequence continues at coordinate 68,144 of APFE030811024.1, forward strand.
CTAGCAAACACCTTTGACACCATTTATTAGCACTAGTTTGACTTTAACTTGACATTTCCCAGAAACTCAAAGGAATGAATTGTGAGGGTTGCTTGGCCAATCCACTCATAGCCTAAGCCTCTTTGGTGATGAATGGAAACCAACTATAAGATATCAAACACATTCCCTCACACACACGCATGGAGGCTCTACACCTGTAAAGGTTTGCATATGTGTTGTTTACACGATTTGAATATGTGTTGTTTATGTTAATCATTATTAATTTTGTCACTTATTATCTAGTCATATATTTTAGTCTGGGACTAAATTAGTCACTTTTAGTTTGGTCACTTATTATTTAGTACTATATTTTATCACTAAACTAAATTAGTCATTTAAGTAGTCTTTTTTAGTTTGGTCACTTAAAATTTCTCAAATTTAGTA
>APFE030811024.1:70423-87576 GCA_000404065.3 Pinus taeda
GGAAGAGCTAGTTTGCCTTCTCCGGAAGTAAAACAAGGCTCCATAAGGTCAGGTTTAACTGTTACCACATCCAGTGATCTAGCCCTTGCAGGTACAAAATTTGGTTCAGAAGTAACACAGTCCAGATTACTTGAAATGGTCTCAAGAAATAGCACACTCATGCATGGGGCCTCATTAAAGCAGGCTGATGGTTCAAGGTCCATTGCCAGTCTTCAGGTAATGAAATCTGAAAATATGACAAATGATAGTGATGTGCGTGGTGTTGCCAGAAAAGCAAGTGATGCATCAAAACGCGGGTGTAGTCCTCCTGGTACAAATATTGCAGTCACCACAGTAAGCTCTTCTCTATGCAACTATCAAGCTGGATCGAGAGTTTTGCAGGGACATCAAGTCGCAAGTAGTCAAGAACAAGCTAAGCAGGACTTAAATGGTTTAGCTAATTTACTGCATGGCAAGATGCTAGCATTACATCAAAGAGGTTCTAATCTGTCTGCAAATACCCCAGTGTTGGTGCATTCATTAGTTTCATCAGCAGGGCCATCTATAAAACGAAATGATGCCACAGTGCAGGCATGGATACAATCACAAAATGCACGCCTGGCAGATGCAGATGCTACTTCTAGAGTCAGGTTACAGGATGCACCAAATCCTCATATGGAGCAGCTAAGAAATCGATCAATTTCAACGTATCTCATCAGGTGGAATTACTTACCAGCAGAATATTCCACATGGGACGACAAGAATTTTATACAGAAGCATCAAGAACTACTCAAGCGTTGAGGACAACACTTTTTGAAGGAGAGGGGCATGTTAGGCCCCTATACTACTAGTGTAACCCCTTATTGTTATTAGTACAACCCACTTAGTATATTGATGTACCCATGTAGTGCCCATATTGTTACTATTGTGCCCCATAGAAGCCCACTATTGTTATTATTGTGCCCTTACATTATTATTGTTATGTCGGCTCTGACTATGTTATGACCCCTTAGACTCCTATATATAGAAAGGAGGTCTTTTCATTTGTATCATCCAAGAATTGTTCATTTATGTAATGTAAAGGAGGTTGCCCCCTCGAAGAGGCTGAATTCTAAGGCGTTGATCTATCTTTTCTATCTTTTCTTGAGCTGGTTTCATAACATAATATGCCTTATGAGTTTACAATATTGAATTAAAATTTGTGATGTGCATGTACTACTATTGATTTGCATGGTTAGCATTGTTATCCACACTTCTTACCCCATCACCATCCCCCTTTCTTCAACCTCAACAATTCCCTCAAAACAGTGTTCACCAAGAGTATATTTCGGGGTTATTTAAGGCCACTATGTGTATTGATTCTTGTGCAAGATGGACCCCTATAGGGTAATAAGTTTGGAAAGGGTCTCATACAACCCTTTATCTACTCTCCATTACCCTTTCCTACCTTCAGATCTCCTTCTCCACCCTCAAAATTCTCATGGATCCAATCTTGTAGAAAAAGAGGGAAATCTTGTAACATCTTATAGCAATCCTATAGCAATATTATAACATCTTGTAGCATTGTGTAAACTTTACAAGAATTTCCCTTGAAGCTTCAGCTTTTCTTCCTTGCCTTGAATAATTTCCCTTAGGCTTTAAAACCATGATTGAGGAAGACTAAAAACCACTTAGGACTTGTCTTTTTACCACTGCAACACATTTCAACAATTAGGGTTAATGGACATATTTATGAATTTGATAGCACAATAATGATTTTCTTGATCATCTCATGAAGCATATAATGAAATTTGTTGCGAAGTTTGATCCCTTTGAATATAGCGATTAAATATTGTTGACATTCCCTTTTTCTTTATGCAAGATAGATTAGTTTGTTTTCTTTATTCTTAAGCTAGGGTTTCCATTTCAGCATTGTTGTTTCCTATGCATAGACTAGGTTTCCTTTGAATGCAACATTTAAATAAAGCAAGTAGATTGTGTTTACATTTTTTAAAGTAGTGTAGCCTTTACATTTTTGCAAATAGTATAGTCCTTACATTTCTACAATTGGGTCAACATATACAGTACCATTTCCTTTTCTGCAACAAAATTAAAACTTTCCTTTGATGCAATTTCTTTCCTTGCAAATCTGGATTCAGCTTATAGGGTGGTCTTTGTATACCTTGGTCTAGTACGTTGCTTCAAAGTGACTTGTGTGGAGCTTAGCCAACTGTGCATATGATATTATCACCTCTTAAGTTTGTACGAACACTGGGTTGATAATTACAACACTCTTGTTATTCAATAATTATAACAAAGCCATATTAATCTTAAAATGAAAAAAAGTCAATTCTAAACTTAAAAAGAATCCTAAGGTGTCAGGTACTCAGGAAGATTTAATCATATCATAACATGGTCAACAAGAAAAGCGACTATCTTTAACAATTAAAACAACCACACAGGCCACATGTAACTAGAATATTTTATCATGACATAGCTTGGTTTACATGGAAAGTAGTTATTGAGAAGGTAAATCAATGTCCAACATAGGAAATTCGCTTAAAAAGGATAAATCTGGAGAGAGATTTTTCTGATTTTCTCTTTTAATCCTAATATAATCATAACCTCGTTCCTATTAAAGCACAAAGGCTTTGAGAAATGAAGCTAGAGGGAAAGATCTTTCACATTTTCTCTTTTAATCCTCAGAGAATCATAACCCTGGTCCTCTTAAAGTCTTAAAAATAAGGAACTGCAAGTTCTATTCCTTGAAATTTAAGGTGGCCCATCATTCACTCCATTATTTCCTAACAGTGAGGATCTGCGTTCAGAGGCAGAAGCATATAGTTTCACCCTATATGAAAGATTGTACGTGGGGGTCACTTGCAAGGTGTGAATCCAACTCAAACCATTAAGAAACTGGGAATTCAATGAGTTGGCAACAATGACAAATTGTTTTCATAAAAAGCATTAACCTTTTTAGTCAGTATCTATGCCCAAGAAAAAAAAGTAATGAATTGTGTTGTTTGATAAAGGAAGATTTATAGATTTAAGTTTTTCGGAACCACCACGGTTCTATATTTTCAAATCAATTTGATATTGGACTATGTCAGTAGTTCTATTGACTATAATATTTAAATTTTCGAATATACCTCTATCAAACAACAATCAACAATCCCAACTGCAAAAAATTTATCTGTCAAAATTGTATTTATATTTGATTGTCGTTGACAGATAATGTGTGAAGGATTGATTGACCAGTAAAGTAGTTATTGATAAAGTGAATCATTTTCAAAGCAGACATCCATCACTTTCTAAAAACAAAACATAACATTGGAAAGAAAGACCATTCAAATTTTCTCTTTTAAGTTCTCAGAGAATCAATAACCATGGTTATATGCTCAGCACTATGCTTTGCTAGGTGAGCGCCAAACTTTTCAAAAGTGTATTAGACTAAACTAGGGCTAATATAAAATAAATATAAATTAATAATAATATTTATTTGTTAAAAATACTATTATTTTTAAATATATTTATTTTATAATAGTATAAAAAAAGTAATATATCATATTAATTAATGTAGATTATTTTTAATATTTTTTGTAATGTAAATAAATTTATATTTAATCAAAAATAAATAAAGTCTATTAATAATAAAAATTGCTTCATAATTTTATTTTTATAACTAGTTTGATTTTTTTTTTATAGGTAAGCACCCACGGGTATTTTGAAAGTATTGAACCAGTAACCTATCGCAAAGAGTACCTTAACAGTGCACCCATTCACCGTCAATCTAAAGCACCGTAGGCTATAATTTAATTTGATTAATTTAGATATATTTAAAATTTATTTTTATATTCTATATTTTATTGAAGAATATATATTACATTATGGATTTAAAATTAATCGAACAAAATTTGAAGCCTTTATAATTATATACTTTTGTAACCAGTATTACAAAAAAAATTATTTTATGACAAACCCAAAGCCAACACATATATCCAAGGTCAATTTAGCATACCATAATCATCACTTAATATAAAAGATTTATAAGCACTCTGACTACATAAAAGAATGACAACACATGTACCCCTCACTACACACGTTAACAATATAACATATTCAATATAATCGTAGGATTCAACTATATTAAATACGGTGGAGGCTAGTTACTGCTTTACCAATTTCATATTAAGTTTGCTACTATGTAAATTCACCAAAAAAACAAAATATCTTGGAATACTCGACTTATGGCTTATCATGAATTAAATGTGATTTATTTTATTTTGCGGTAAATATATTAAATACCTCTCCCACCCGGACTACCTGGACATAGATCCACCATCCATCTAGAGGATGTTTGATCCTACAACAAAGGTGAATGAGATAACCACCTACCCTCAAAATATTTTGGAAAACCGCAATCTTTCGATGGTTTACAGTTATACAGTCTCTATGTTTTGATTGTTGTACTCGTCGAATTGTAACTTATATGTATATTCTGAAAGTCGATAGGGATAAATCCTTCCGAGCGTTTGAAAAGGCTAACTGCCTCTTGGTGTTTCATATACACATCCAAGGCTATGTACCATTATACAAACATGAACATTGTTTTACTTGTTAATTTTTTAGTCTTTTAAAAGTTTAATATATGGTTAAAGTTGCGGTGTTAATTCATTATTCCTATAAAAAATTCAAAAGGGAATATAATATGACATTGAGTCTATTGGCTCCTTTCACATTGCTTTGGTTGGATGCCAATATTGTTTTCAAGAGTTATAATTAAAGGAAAAGTATTCCTATCATTAATCTTATGTTTAGCTAAATTTACATGATTTGTATGGCTTATATTGTATGAATTTGGGCTTATGTTTACTTTCCATACAGTAAATATCATCTCTCAATGTGTTATGTACACCTCTTATCTTAAAAATTGTGTCACTCAGTCATAGGAAGAATTGGGTTATCTTGGATCTACTTGTTTCCATGAGGTGCTAACTAAGCTTAGTCATGGTTTTGGACTATCTCAGATGAGCTTCGTCTTATTATGTTGAGACTTAACCATAACCCCAACATGACTACCTCGCAATCCCATACTTTCAAGATTCTATTAAGCTTGGATACAATCTTTTCTAAAAGTAATGTATGAACGAATGGTTATTCTTGTTAAAGTTTATTTTGCAATTTCAATCTTTCTACTATCTTTTCTTTTCGAGTTTCCCTCGACATACAATAAAACAATAATCCCTATTTTCTTTTACAGTTCATAAATTTCATAATTTTGTACGTAGAATTGTTAGCAATACATCACGATACATCCAAGATAAAATTGAACTCTCTCAGTATTCATCAATTCTTTAAGAAAAACAATATTCTATTTCTTAACATACAGAGACATAGGACTTCCTTTTAAACATCAATAGACAAAAAAAAACAGAAATACTCATCTATTCTCTGGCTACACTGCAAGATTTAATCAGGAAGTCTCTCCACCCGACCACAAGACTAGAAATGACATCTAGACTCCCCCCAAGCCTCCCCTCTTCTAGACAATATCTGAACTAATCACGTGTTAAATTCTCCCTGAACCTCAAGACCACTCGGTCCAGTTTAGAACTCTAGACGCTCTTCAAGGGTTCCACTGGTTGTAATGTCCAACTCAAGAACTCCTTAATTTTGCAGTGTTCTTCTCATCTGCACAACGGCATGTGAAAGGTATCAGTCCCAATCATCTTTCTCTCTCTATCATCTGGCCTTCACAAGCCATCCTCATATCCTTTTTACTTCCTCGGATGGAGTTTTCCTCACCTCTCTAGGAAGCGAGAGAGCTTGGTAACTATCCTAAATATTTGGAGAGTTTCTTTTTAAAAAGTTCATTTCTTTAAATTATTCAATTTCTTAAACACGTAGTTTGTTAGGCCTTTTCATCGAGCCATAATTCATTTAAGTTTGTAAAATATCCAGTAAAAGCGAAAGTAAAAATAAAAATGATAGTAGTAATTAATAAAATATCCACGTGGTGTCACATCTTCCCCCCCTTGAGTGAAACACCATCCTCAATGTTTAGCTCAATCTACTTAAACAAGTTAGGATAGGCCTTTCGCATGAAGTCCTCATCTTCCCAGGTGGCCTCTTCTTGGCTAAATTGCTTCTATTGCACTTTAACCTGGGTGATAACTCACCTCCGTAACATTGTTTCTCTCTACTTGATGAGGCGTAGAGGATCTACTAGGAACTCTCCATCCAATTCGATTTGCATCATAATCACATTGTGTCATTGATTTATACTGGTTGTAATCTATATTCATATAGTTCAAATCATAAATTCAAACTTTGCATGCATATCTTGTCAATTAATCACATGTCTAGGATCACATACATATTTATTTAATAATGAAACATGAAACACATTATGGACTCGAATGTGACCAGGTCAAGCAAGTTTATATGCCACCGGTCCGATTCTTTCCAAAATCTCGAAAGGTTCACAGTATCGAGGTGCTAATTTTTCACAACCACCCCAATGAAAAGTACTTTTCCTAGGCTTAACTTGTAAGTAAACATGGTCTCCTACATGGAATTCCTTGTAGGTCCTTTTCCTGTCCGCATAAACCTTGTTCCTATCCTTCGCATCTTTTAAATTTTGACACACCTTCTTTACTGTTCGTTCCATGTCAGCAAGTATATCATGTCCTAGTACCAACTTATCTTCAGGGTTGTTCCAATTTGTGGGCACTTTGTATCTTTTCCATATAACACCTCAAAAGGGCTCATTCCCAATGATTCATGGTAGCTATTATTCTAAGTGAATTCAAATAAGTGGAGGTACTCCTCCCACTTGGTTGGTTGTTGCACCACATACATACTTAGCATGTCCTCCGGTAATTGGCTCACCCGCTTAGTTTGCCCATCGGTCTAGGTTGATATGCAGTGCTAAACTAGAACTTAGTGCCTAATCCTATAAAAAAGGATTTCCAAAATGTGGAAGTAAATTTTACATCCCTATCTGAAACCACCACTTTGTGTACATCATGTAACCAAAATATTTCTTTCATAAATATATCAGCAATTTTGATCATTTTATATGTGGATTTAACTGGTATAAAATCGGTTGTTTTTCTCAATTTATCCACCACTACCATGATGGAGTCATTCTTCTTTTTGGATCTGGGAAAATCTATAATAAATTTTAAAGTAATTGTATCCTATTTCCATTCGGGAATAGGTAGGGGATGGAGTAACCCAACAAGATGTTGATGTTTTGCCTTAACTTTATAACACTCCAAGCATTTAGCTAAGTATTCAATGATGTCTCTCCTCATAATTGGCCAAAATTAATCTTTTGTAATTGCAGAAATCAATTTTTGATATTCGGGGTGGGCAGTATAAGAAATTTTGTGGAATTCATCCAACATAAATTGCTTAACATAAATCTCATTAGGAACATATATCCTACCTCTAAAGGCCAACAAATTGTCACTATTTAGACCATAATCAAATTTCATCCCCGATTCCCGTGTTTGGATAGCTTGTTGCCACAAGAAGATATATTTAGGGTCTTTGTGGGTAGCTTCCTTAATTTCTTAGAAAATTTTGATTATACTCGGCTATATTGAATTTCGTACACACAATATAGTTTTCTTCTTAATGCGTCAGCCACTCGATTTTCCTTCCCCTTGAGATGTTTTATGTCAAAATTGAATTCACTTAGAAAAGCAATCCATCTAGCTTGGTGGGCATTTAAATGAGGTTGATTAAAGAAACTCGTTAAACTATTGTGGTCGATCATTAACAAGAAATTTTTCCCAACAAATAATGTCAGCATACCTTCAAGGCATGTACCACTGCAATCAACTCCAAGTCACAGGCAAAGTATCATTGTTCATGACCTTTCAATTTGCGGGATTCATATTATATGACTCTTCCATCCTACATCAACACTCGTCCAACGCCCTCCTTGCAAGTATTCATGCAAACGGTAAACTTCTTCTCTAGATCTGCTACTTTCAAAATAAGGGTAGTGCTCAGTAAATTCTTTAAATGTTTAAAATGTTGTTGACATTCTATTTTCCACTTGAAATCCCTTCCCTTCTTTTGCAGAGAAGTAATCGAGTAAGCAATTTTAGAAAACCATTCTATAAATCGATGGTAATATACAGCTAAATCCATGATACCGTATGTCTACAACATTTTTGGGGACGGGCTATTCCATGATAGTTTTAATCTTCTCAGGGTCCACAACTATACCCTCTGATGAAATAATATGTCCCATATACTGAATCCGGTCTTTATAAAAATCACACTTACTGTATTTAGCATATAGTTGGTTCTCTCACAATGTTTGCAGTATGATTCTCAAATGTTTTCATGGTATTCCAAATTTCTTGAGTAAATCAGAATATCATCGATAAAAATCAAAAGAAATTTGTCGAAATAGGGGTCGAATATACTGTTCATCAAACTCATAAATGTTGTTAAACAAAGGGTAACACCACAAATGCATAGTGACCGTAGTGAGTCCATAATGTTGTCTTACAAACATATTCCTCCTTTATTCGTATTTGATGATACCCTGATCGTAAATAGATCTTTGAGAACACACTAGCCCCTCTAACTTGATCAAACAGATCATCAATCCTTGGTAGAGGGTATTTATTTTTTATGGTCATCTTGTTCAACTGTCTATAGTCAATACATGAGCTCCCCAATGTGACACACTTGAGCGAATGTAGCCTTTATCAAGAATCCCATGTAGTTTCATTTTAAGTTCTGTTAATTCATATATACTCATATGATACAGAGTCCTTGACACATGGGTTGCTCCGAGACCTAATTCTATGGTAAATTTGTTATCTCACTTAAGTGGAAACCCAGGTATTTCTTCCAGAAATACATCAATAAATTCTCGAATAATTGGTAAATTTTCCAAGGAGGTTATCTTATCCATAGAATTAGTATAGCCTACTTGTATAATGTAGATTTTATAGCCTTTGCAAATTCATTTTCCTAATTGATTAGAAGTAATAGGTTGTAATTTAATAGCTCTTTTTACTCCTTGAATTTCCTGCCTCTTGCCACCCTCGCCAAGGAATCTTACGGTTTTATCTTTATAATTTAACAAGTACCAATGGCTCTTTAACCAATCCATACTGATCAGCACATCATAGGTCCCTAAAGGTAACATATTTAAAGCAACTATAATTTGAGGCCCTACTATCTCAAGAGGATAGTTTTCTATTTTAGAAATCACCCTTCACTTGGCTCTGGTAGGAAATTGCACTAACCAGGGATTTTTGAATTTAATTTTCTGCAATTGACACAATTCTACTAACTTTGGACTGACATAACTCAGGCTTGCACCTCGGTCAATTAATATAAAAAAAGAATGATCAGATATTTTACCTTTGAATTCTATCGTTATGGGTTGATATTCAACTTGATTATCGTCTAAGGCCACATTAATTTGTGGTATATTCCTCGCCACTTCTCCTCCTATATATGATTCTTGTATATTAGTAGCTCGTTTGGTATGAGCATGGTGAGGAAATGTTTTATAGTAATGGGGCTCTCCACATGCCCAACACTGCAAAGGGGGTTTCTGTTGTTGACTGGGTTCTAGTTGGCTTGCTACCTCTATTTCCCTGGCTTCAGTTTGTAGTCTGAACTTCTGTTGATTTTTCCCTGGTATCTTGAGTTGCTATTTCGTGTGCATATTCTTTCCATTAGTAGTTTTTACATGTCTAATGGTTTGAAAACCTTTCTACCCCTTTTTGTTCAACCCACTTCTACTGCTTTCCCCTATTTGTTTCATTTGCCGATAGCAAATTCGAGCCTTTTGGAAGGCTTCATCCATCACATTAGGGGAATTTTTAGGTCTAAAATGGACCTCCTAAGGAAATTACAAAATAACAATGGAAATAATAAAATAATATTAGATTACATCACCAAATTTTGGAGGGGAAAAAAAGAAAAAACTATTTTTTTAACTTGTATTTTCAACTTATCTCCTTATGGGTTTACTCAAATTTCGAGCAGCAACACTAGTTGGATCTATAATTTGATTCCTCGTACAAAGAGTACCCATGTTTCATACTTTCGATGGACCCTACTACATGAAAAATGAGAAATACATGAAAAAGGTGATTACAATCATGTTTTTTCATGTATTTCTCATTTTTCGTGTAGTAGGGTCCATCAAAAGTATGAAACATGGGTACTCCTTGGATGAGGAATCAAATTTTGAATCTAATGAGTACTCCCACTCGAAATTTGAGTAACACCTTAGGGAGATAAGCTTAAAATACGAGTTGAAAAAGTAGTTTTATTATTTTATTATTTTTTAATATTTTTACTTTTTTAATCTAAAAATGTGAATCATCCCCCATGTCTGACATCATCATCTTGAATCCTATTGGTTCTAATAAAGTTTATTTTGGTTGTACATTTTTCTTAGGAGGCTCATTTTAGACCTCAAAATTCCCCTAATGATCTTTGGGTTATCAAAATCCAGCTTCTCCTTCATGAAGATGGGCATGATACTGATGAAATGTTGCACCTTTGATTTCTCTTCCCAAATCTATGGAACATACCTTAATGAGGATGTAAAATTAGTTACAAATTCATCCATAGTCATCTGACCTAATCTTAGGTCATGAAACTCTTTTTATTTTTCATCTTAGAACTGTTCAGTCAATTATTTATCCTTGAAACTTTGTTCAAAGTCATTCCACGTTATCTCTTGTTCTTCAATTTCCCAGACCATTTTGATATATTCCCACCACAAAGTGGCTTTACTTGCAATTGGTAAATTGCCAACCTAGCCTTTAAATTATTATCATATTCATATATCTAGAAATACTTATTCATATTAATTAGCCAAGCTTGAGGTGCCTATTCAACTTCACCATTAAATGTTGGGGGATTTATCTTCGTGAATTCTCCCTGAAGTTCGACTTTTCGTCTCTTAGCCCCTCTTTCACCAGAATCATTATCAGATTTTCCATCTTCATCATTTCATCCCCTTCGGATTCCTCATTATCCTCCCTTTGGAAAAATACTTCATTTTGGTTTCCATTACGGGCACATGGGTTTGATTCTCATTGATTTTGTCTGTCTAATAAGATTTTCAAAATTCTCTCTTGTTCTTGCCTTAGTCTTTCATTATCAGCTCTTAAATTAGTCATTTCAACTCGCAGTTGTTGAATTGTTTCCAGCAGTGTTGCATTAGCTTGCTGAGAATCCTCTCCCAATTTCACCCACATCTCCGGATTAGTTTCCATATAAGTTGCATTAGATCTTATCGATGGTTCAATACCTCTCTACATATTGTCTCGTCCATTGTGCACATTAACAATTTTCTTACTTCTTAATTGTACAAGTGGCCACAATGTTGAAAGGTGGCTTTGATACCAAGGCCAAAGCAAACGCATTCATCCAAGGTCAATTCAGCATACCATAACCATCCCTTTATACAAAATATTTACAAACACTCTGACTACATAAAAGATTGATAGCACATGTACCTCACACTACACAGGCTTTAACAATGTAACATATTCAATATAGCCTTAGGATTCAACCATATTGAATATGGTGGAGGTTAGTTAATGCTTTATCGATTTCATATTAAGTTCACTACTATGTAAATTCACCCACAAACATAATATCTTGGAATACTAGATTTATGGCTTATCATGAATTAAATGTGATTTATTTTACTATGTGGTATATATATTAAATACGCATCCCACCCGCACCACATGGACACAGATCCATCGTCCATCTAGAGGATGTTTGATCCTACGAAAAAGGTGAATGAAACGTTGTTTGAGGTAACTGCCTACCCTCAAAATCTGAGGCTTTCCTTCATTCTACCTCTCGATGCTAGGGTTCCTAGCTCTGCAACTCAATTTTTTTGGCAAGGGAATTTAATTGAACTAGGGATTCCTACCAAGAGGTAAGTTCCACAGCCCACTGCCCTAGACTTTTCTTCTTATTTCTATGGATTTGGCACTTCTAGGAAATTTCTCCCTAATTCCTCTTAATTGTTGCAGGTACCTTTTGGTTCTTTCACTCCCTTTCCCACCAAAGGAATAAGATAGATTGGAGAGAGAGATGTGCCTCTACGCCAGGTAATTATGGTGGTCATTTCTTACTTACAACCCTTTTTTTGTGTTATTATGTATTGACGACCTCTCTCTCTCTCTCTGGCAGAGTCAGAATGTACACGTGAATTTGCTCGATTTGCACAGGTAAACTAGTCATTTTTTTCTTTTCTTCTAAAGATTGTGTATCTTAAAAACCCTCGGGTTTCCACTAACTGGGTTTTCATACGTATGTTTTGTCTCCAAGTGAGCTTCCAACAACTTCATCTCGGTTGTTTATGGTAGTCATTGCTGCACATGTCTACTTACTCATGAAATCCATTCCACGTTCTTCTTTTCCTTTCAACCTACACGAAGACTTTATGGGTTCATCCAGAATTGGGTTTATCGCTTGCTCTTCTTAGTTGCATTCAAAATATTCTTGAATCCGACTTGGGTTTTTGGAAAACCACAATCTTTCGACGACTTATAGTTATAAAGTCTCTATGTTTTAATTGTTATATTGGTTGACTTGTAACTTATATGTAGGGGTAAATCCTTTCGAGGGTTTGAAAAGGCTAACTACCTCTTGGTGTTTCATATACCCATCCAGGGCTATGTACCATTATACAAACATGAACATTGTTTTATTTGTTAATTTTCTAGTATTCTAAAAGGTTAAGCTATGGTTTAAGTTGTGGTGTTAATTCACTATTCCTATTAAAATTTCAAAAGGGAATATAGTATGGCACTGAATATGTTGGCTTCTCCACATTACTTCACATTACTTCAGTTGCATGCTCATATTATTGTCAAAAGTTATAAGTAAAGGAAAAGTATTCCTATGATTAATCTTTTGTCTGGTTATATTTACATGATTTGTATGGCTTCTATTGTATGAATTTGGGCTTATGTTTTCTTTCCATATAATAAATATAATCTATCGATGTGTTATGTACACCTTTTATCTTAAAAATTGTGTCACCTAGCCGTAGGTAGAACTAGGTTATCCTGGATTTACTCGTTGCCCTGAGGTGCTAACTAACCTTAGGCATGGTTCTGGACTATCTCAAATGAGCTCCGGCTTATTATGTTGAGACTTAACCATAACCCCAACACGACTAACTCGCAATCCCATATTTTCAAGATTCTATTAAGTTTGGATACAATATTTTCTAAAAATAATGTATGCACGAATTATTGTTAATGTTAAAATTTATTTTCCAGTTTCAATCTTTCTAGTATCTTTTCTTTTCGGGTTTCCCTTGGCATACAATAAAACAATATTCCTATTTTCTTTTACAGTTCATAAATTTCATAATTTATTTCACATAACTATTAACAACACTTACATTAGGATACATCCAATATAAAATTTTACTCTCTTTGTATTCATCTTTTCTTTCAAAAAGCAAGAAATATTCTATTGCTTAACGTACAGAGACATAACTTCCTTTTAAACATCAAGAGACAAAAACATGCAAAAATACTTATCTGTTCTTTGGCTTCAATGTATTATTTAATCAAGATGTCTCTCCGCCCAACCATGAGACTGGCAATGACATCCAATCTCCCCCAAATCTTCCTCTCTTCTAGATATTATAGGAATTAATCCTGTGTTAGACTGTTCCTAAACCTCAAGACTACCTAGTTCAGTATAGAACTCTAGATTCAAGGATCTCTTCAAGGGTTCCACTGGCTCTAATGTCATGCTCAAGAACTCCTTAATTTTGCAGCATCATGCTCACCTGCACAACTTCCTGTGCAAGGTATCAGTTCCAATCCTCTTTCTCTCTCTATCATTTGGCCTTCACATGCCATCCTCATATCTTTTTTCCTTCCTTAGATGGATTTTTCCTCACCTCTATAGGAACCGAGAGATCTTGGTAACCATCCTAACTATTTGGAGAGCTTCTTTCAAAAAAATGATTTCTTTAAATTATTCAATTTCCTAAGCACGCGGTTTGTTAGGCCTTTTCACTGATTCATAAGTCATTTAAGTTTGTAAAATAACCAGTAAAAGTAAAAACAATAGCAGTAATTAATAAAATATCCATGGGGTGTCACAACTTTACAAAAGACTAATATTACATATTTTGTCATTTGAATATATATTTACGGTATTATATATATTCCCCCCCCACACACACATATATATATTTATTTATTTATTAAGAGTTGTTTTAATATTTTTTTAATATAAAATATTTAAATATAAATAAGTAAATTATCTTTAAATTTAATATATAAATATTATTGAAGGAAAATAATAATATTTAATATAATCATCATATTTTAATATTTTTTATTAATGTGTAAATTTAGTATATTATTTTTTCTTTTCTTTTTATAGTGTAGCAATTTGTTGGCATCACAAATTTCAGTTGTGAACTCTCTACAATACCAAGATGTTTTTCAAAGTGGTGAATCCATATAGACAATGAAAAACAAATTTTAAACAACAAAAATCAAGATTTGGCCTAAGAAAATTTCTACGAAATCTTACCAAAAACTCTAAACATGTAATGGTTAGACAACACCCTTTTTATATAGTAGCTTTTAGCTTTTCTTTTAAACGTGTATATTAAATTTCTCTTTCATGGATATGAAAATAATTTGTTTTTATTTGTTTTTATATATTTGATTAACTTATTGTAATATTATCTTCCCATTATGGGTGCTCACCATGTCCACCCCAGGTTAAGAATCCTCTCTACATGTGGCCACCACCTCTAATGACTAAGAGGTTGGGACAGTTGAATTGTTTTGACAACCTTCTTGTCACTAAATCATGAAGGTACTTATGGGCAATGACTTAAACTCAGCTTGCACTCTGTCGTGATCACTCGCACATTACCATTATTATGACTTGGTCCTACTACACTCCACAACCAATAAGGAGACAACCTCAGTGTAACGAATAAGGTGACAACCTCATAATTATGGCTTCAAATTTTTAAAAGATCAACATTTTTGGAAGGACGCCCTACTCCACTCTTCACATGGGTAAGTTACCTTAACATTTCCTTGGATTTTTCGCAATTTTCTCTAATCTAGTAGGGGCCTCCCACTGAAATTAGTAATTCAAGCCCCTTGTTCTCGCATCCCAAGTTTTTCCATTCTACATGTGGTTCTTTGTTCTATAAACTTTGGTCTCTTGATTCAATGTAAGGCTCCAGTTCACTTTCCTTATTCGAGGTGTATTCCTAGTTGGATATCATTAGGAATTTGGTTGCTTTGGGGTATGCTTTACCTACTCATATCCTTTGCATATTTGTTTCCCCTTAACATAATTTTTCCATGCCTCACCATGGATCCTCTCATAATCATTGTGGAAGCCAAGGGAGGAGGGGCTTCCTCGCTCAAGATCCCAAGAGAACATAGAGGCACCCACTAGTGAGAACATATTTCTCATAAGACTAGAGAGGAATTTCTCATAAGACTAGAGAGGAGATGGATATCATTGAGAAATAAGTCATAGATGAGCGACGATTCATTTCTCATAAAGAGGTGGAAGAGAATGTAGAACAATGGATTCTAGACACAACGAACGCATGCTCCTAACATAATTATTACATGCATAAAGTAGACATTTATCGACAAATCAAAACCACTGTTGGTAAAGTTCTAGTTGAATGCAATGAGACCCAACATGGATGTTGTGTAGCTATAGATCACCAAATTGGAAAACACTCACTACATTTAGATAGTGGACATTTACTAGCACATCAAAACCATTGTGGGTAAATTTCTCATTGAACTCAATGAGGCTCAACAAAAGAAATTTCTCAACATGGATGCTTTATAGCTACAAATCACCAAATTTGGCAACAAAATCATTATGCTCACCAATAAAATTGCAAATTTGAAATTTTCTATCAATGATGAGGAGAAACATGACCCTACCACCACTTAAATGGCGATACTAGGTTTGCGTTTTTTGCACTAAAGCAAGTATGTTTTCCTTGCTACTAGTTTAAGTTTTTTTTTTTTTTTTTACTAGTTGTTCTAATAGGTTTGTACTTGGTTGCTTATACAAAAATATTTTGACTATTGCACTAATAATTTTGACAAAATATTATGCCTATGTTATGTGTCTCATTCAGTTTTCCAAATGGCAAGAAAATAGGTACAAAATTGTTATGATTTGGAATCGATCACGTAGACTAACCACCACCAACATGGAACTAGTTGCCTACTCAAGGTTTGGTAAGGGTTTGGAGGTTTATTAATGCTTGCAGACTTTGGAGTAATGACAAACTCTAATATTAATTTCCTATTATAATGACAAACTCAAACATTGATGTCCATCTGTCAATTTGATTACTAAAATAAAAACATATATACTCTACTTTTTTAGATTCTAACCTATAACCTCTAAAAAAACGAATATTCATAAACATTTTAGATTCTAACCTATAACCTCTAAAAAACGAATATTCATAAACATTAAATACACTCAAATTATATCATAAATTAAAGAGAAATATAATTCAAAATATACTAAATTTTTAAATTCTCTTAAATCATAAATTTACGATCATAAAAAAAAAAAATAATATAATATAATAAAATATAATCATAACCATAAAATTCACCTGAAAGACATTTTAAAAAAACACTTAAACTTATAAAAAACAAATAATTTAAAAATCTTAAAATAAATAAAAGAAACAATTCAGTCATTTATCAAATTATGAAAAACTCATGAAATTTAATGGAAGCTGATATAAAAACTACATATAACTCTTTCATATATATATATACTCAATCCCTTTAATTTGTAATAGCATACTCTCTCACTTATCCCTAAAATTACATTGGTATGCATTACATCTTTTCTTCGGAATATGATTTATGATAACACACTCTTTTATTGCCCAGTCAACCAAAGAGACATTTAACAATTTGGAATTAGTGATATTTCAAATTTATTTGATTTTGTTTTGTGTCAACTCAATTTTGAGTATATAAAGATTTATAATCTCCTTTATTTGTAAAAAGAGCTTCTGCGTAAATCACATAAAAAGATCATTGTCGACGCGTTTCGAACCAACCAGTGTGGTTCATCGTCAGGACAAGTTGAAGAAACAGATCTGGCCTAGCAAGTTAAAT
>APFE030811040.1:0-19513 GCA_000404065.3 Pinus taeda
TACCTGCGTACTTGTACGCTCTGTAAGCTAAAGGTTGGGTGCGTACCCCTGTAAAGGTCAAAAGGCGCGAGTTTCATCTTTTAAAAGTTACTTGTGGTCACTTCTAGAGTCTTCTAGAAGAGTTTTTGACGTGTATTGAGCGCCTCCAGATGGTTCATGCACCCCTATGATAGAGGAGCTTATCCCATCAAGAGAGGAGCTACCCCATCCAAAAGAGGGAGTATCCCATTGATGTTGGAACTGAATAACCTCCTCTAGAATACTATAAATACAGGCATGGGGCCAAAGGAGGGGAGGTTGAAAGCTGAACATTCTAAAGGGTAAATGCTGCTGGAATTAGGACTTCCATTGTTGACTTGTGAGGAGAGATCACTATCCTTCCTTGTTGCCATAGTGGGAGTGGGTGAGCTTGTCAAAGTAGAGGAAATCTCTTGCTGGACCCTGGGAGGAGCTTGCACAACACCAAGGCTCAGGTTGTAATGGTTCCTTTTTTGTTCCCTTAATACAAATAAGTCCATTCTTCTCAATGATTTGTTGTTAATGAATTATTTCATGTACTCCTTGGTCTATGTGATGAATATGCTTTGTTTTATGAAATATTCAGGTGTTATGTAAATCGTTTGTCTTGTTAGTGTATGCAGGTCTTAAAGTGAAGGAGGAGCTCATCTGGATCAGCAAGGCTGGACTGCTACAACAAGCATTGGACCTAAGGTAAGATCGGAAAACACTTGGTTTCTCGTAGAATAATGTGTGTTTAGAGAAGGATTGCTCTTGTTTGGTTTGTTTGTCACTAGAGAGTCTTAGACTCCTAGGGAGGTTAGGTTTGTCCGCAAAAATAACTCTTTCCGCATGACAATGGGAAAGGTGGAAATGGGTGAATAGAAAAGAAAAGCAACAACAAAGCAAGAAAACCGTGGGTGAACGTAAACCGGGAATGGGTGATGCGTCTAGAAGGCTAAGGTTAATGATCTACATAGTTATCCGAAAAATTAAACCTTTTGACATCGATAACTTATAAAATTTTAAAAGTGGTTTACAAGTGGAGAGTTGGAATTGTAAAATTAAACCTTTTGACATCGATAACGTATAAAATTTTAAAAGTGGTTTACAAGTGGAGAGTTGGAATTGTATGTGATTAATAGATTCACTATTAGCTTTATATATGATAGCGCCAGGTTAATTATTAAAGTGTATACCATCTCTTATATATGGGCCCCAACGGTTTAGTCCAGACAGGTGGCCACGGAGCTAGAATGACTCGTCCATTTTGACCAATAATCCATAGACAGATGTTATCCATAATCCTTCATGCATTTTGGCCCATAACCCACAGAGAGATGTTATTCATAATTCTACCCATACACAACCATCTCCGCGAGGCCTATAAATGGAGGCTGCATTGGTGGTTATATCATTCATTCCAGCCAGCATTTCATTTCTCATTGTAGAGCTTATATATATCATTCGGGATGAGGTACTCATTTGGCTTTACATTAGCAGTAATGGTAGTAGCCCTGGTGGTGGGCAGTGCTGTAGGCACGCCCATGACAAACTTGGTATCATCTGCATGTAATGGGAAGAAGATCCCAAGCGGAAGTTCCTTTTATAGTACTCTCGGATCCCTCCTAGTAGATCTAGAGGGAAACACTGCCTTCAGCGGTTACGACTATAAAGCATCGCGAGCAGGTTCACCCACCGCCTATGGGCATGGGGTTTGCACACAAGGAATCTCTCAGTCTGATTGCACCGCCTGCCTTAAAAACCTTGGGGGACACATCTGGAACATTTGCGGGTACGCCATCGGTGCTCGAGTTCAGCTAGGTGACTGTTTCATCCGCTACGAGCAGTACAACTTCTAATTTAGTTATATATTCAATGTCTGCCCAACTGCACAATACACATCTAATATGTCATATATATATATATATCTATGTTTATGTTAGTGTCAATAAAGCGTCTCACATGATTCTCAGAGCAATAGAATCTGATGTTGTGCTATTCTCACCAGTCACTATAATAAAACTGTCGTGCAGTTTCGTATTTTAATTTCTGTTCGGGTGTCGCTGCCATTATTCGCATTTTCACGGTGTCGCGGTTTTTGTTTTCAACGTATTAAAAAGTTCTAGTTGAAACTATGTACCATGAACAGTTACGTTCACATTGAGTTATTCATTCACTGAAATGTTATAGTCCACTGGACTTTACTTTCTGGATGACGGTCGGTGGGCCCGAAATGTACGACTCATTCTAGCCCTCTCCGTTGCAAATTGCAATCCATGTGGGTCACATAGAAAAATAACACCGTTTGAGTGATTGTGCATAAATCTAATGATAAGAAGAGTTAATAAATGCGGACCAGTCATGCGTTAGAGCGAGTCTAGGCCTATCTCCATGATAGATCTCGAGCCAACGTCCGACCTGAGATTCCAAACAACCAATTCTTAGTATCAAGGAGACTGCGCCATGATAATCAAAGATAAGAAGGGTTTCAAGCACCAACATGTAGCCGGCTAATGAGATCCATGTTCTATAGATAGTTATCCATGAGAAAATATTTTTATTATCTTGTTGTTCAAAATGAAAGAGATGGCATACTCTTAGCCCCTACACATATATAACCATATTTGTTTAAAGATGGATCTATTAATCACATAGAATTACAACTCTCCACTTTTAAATAATTTATAATATTTTAGATTTTTTATATCTCAAAAGATTTCATTCATCTCACAACTATGTAGATCCAAAATTACCATATCCATACTATAAATATAAAATATTAAAAATTATATGCTAAATAAAAAATAAAATAAATATAATCTTTTAACTGCAAAAACTTATTGGTCCATAAAATTTAAAATGTTCTTTGCTTTAAAAAACAAGAAACATTGCAATAAAATTAATGAGAACACGAGAAAAATAAAAAGATTATCTACCAATAACCATATACTAGGATTAAATTGAATCACATTTAAGGTAATACTTCTTGCCTTAAATTAGCTCACATTGAATATAATTACGTTGTAAGGCGTTTGCCTCTGGGAATAACTTTCTTACATGCCACTGTGTACTATCCTGAATCATTGGTATGATGCGTTAGACGATTAAAAAAATTTCATTCATTGGATCATTATAGGCAATAACTGCTGTGTTGGAGGTTGGTTAGAGGAAAGACTCAACTGTAAGTTCTCTACAGTAAAGACTCATGCCACTCTAAATTTGGAGAGATGCCACTCTGTATTTTGAGAGACGGTAAAAAGGCGAGAAGGGATTATAGGCTGGGGTAATTGTTGCGCTGGAGGTTGGTTACAGGAAACACTCAGCTAGAAGTTCGTACAACTCATGCCACTCTGTATCCTGATAAACCGTAAACCGTAAAAAGGTGAGAAGGGACGCTACCCTTGGCTTTCTTATGCGTTGTGGAGTTTCCCATCATAAATGCTTTCATAGCTATGGTTTTTCTAGGGATGGCTATGTTCTTGTTCCCCTGATTCAGAAATTTCTCAACCCTTTCATTTCCAATGGTGGCGGTGTAGGCGCTATTACTGCACCTGTCTCTTGGTTCATTGCCCATTCTCCTGCATTGTATAGATTCGAGGAGTCGGTAGCTCTAGCGGTTATGGTTAAATCAGTCTGCGTGGCCTGTAAACAGAAAGAGGTAAACCATCTCTCATATGTAGTGAAAGTGAGAGAGCTCTGGTTTCACACCATTCTCTTTTGGAGTTTAATGTTTTCTCTTTACATGACGAAAATTACTCTGTATTTGCAGTTGTGCTTGTGGCTGGAATGAATCTGAAGCTTTTGGTTGACGATTTGTCCGAGGAATTATTGGGTGAGTATTAATTTGTCATGGGTTACACTACTGTGTCTTATACTACTGTGGTGAATTGCCACAACCACCAAATCTTCCCAGAGCGTATGAAAGCAAGCGGACTGGATTTGGTCAAATAAGGGTACCCGAGGCTTGAACAATTGGCCACTGTAGACAGGATGTGTGATGTTATTATTATTGTGATTTTCTGATGAGTAGTCGTGGATGTCAATTCACTGTCACGAGCACTAAAAAAATATCTCTTGATTGTCTTGCTTTTTCTGTAACTTTCACCAACAAGAACATTCCTCAAAGTGCCTCTTTTGGTCCAGTAGTGTTTGGATGTCTCACAGAAATAGCAAGGTTGTGATAGATTGTAGATGTAGTAACAAAACTTGGTATTTGTGGATTCACATTCTAGGCATTTCAATGCAGTGGCCATCGTTGCACTGAGCAGCCAGAATCCAAGAACTCAGCAAGTTGCGGAGGCCTTATTCGAAGCAGTCTCCTCCATATCTATATAAATACATAAAAGGTCAACATTTCAAATCTGACACTGTGTTTGATATGCATGAATGACAACATGTTAATTGCGAAGTGGTATGGGTGTTTGCTTAGACGGTTTGTATCATTTGAAAATAAAAGGTCAGCATTTCAAATCTGACACTGCATTTGATATACACGAATAACAACATGTTTGGGAAGTGGTATGGGTTTTTGTTTAGACGGTTTGTATCATTTTTCAATAGTTCGAACAGAAAAATATGAACAATCAACATCCATCATTGTCACCCAGAAAACATCATCCTTTATAAAAATTGAGTGTCAAAACTACAACAAGGACTTTGGTACATTACATAGATTATTAAATTAAGGAATTATATTGATAAAAACATTCATAATTTCTTATTACAAATATTAAAAGCCTACATAATCTCATTCTTTAATTATTTATTGAAAATACATTAATATATACTTATACTTATCCTATACATGAATATATACTTAGGGTCATCTTACAAGGCAAATTGTTTAAAAATAGAATATTAAGAAATATAATAGACATTTTAACACAGCTCAACAGAGGAGCTTTTAATGCATTTAAAAAGTCCATGCACATAAATATTGAACACATTTGGTCCAAGAAATCATTCATCCATTAGAAGATACTTCAATTTATAGCTGTATTTCCCTCTCACAGATTAATTACGATACAACTACGCAACCAATACTGCACTGAATCCAATAAATTGCATTCTATACAGGTGGATCTATTATCATAACTCATATATTTACAGCACTTAATGACTACTAAAATTATTAACTTTTATCTGATCTTTGATGTATTTTCGCTCTATGCATAGCTGCTACATCCAAAGCAGCTTTTTACAGTAGGCTCTGCAACCACAATACATTGATGTGCTACATTTTTTTCTTTCAGACTAACAATAAAGCTTGCAATTAAAACACCTTGAATCAGACATTCTAGTTATCTAGGTTGGGTTGAAAGACAAGGCTCCTTAGATGTAGGTTTTTTGTGATCCTGGTCATGTGGATTAGGACAGCTAGGTAACCAACTCCATGAGCCATGGGTGACACTGTAGACAGCTACCTTTAGACTCCCACGAGCCCTGAAACATATCTTGTCTCCCACTCCCACGCACTCAAACGTGGACTACAAATCCCTCCAAAATTGTCGACACAGAGACTCAAACATCCTCCCCATCTCCTTCCAAGAAAATCCATCACCATCAAAACCTTCCATTTGAAAAAGCTCCCACATCATCACTTCTTTTCTATGCCTCCAACCATCACTATTGATAATTCAAATGCCACCAATCGATGCCATATATTGGGTCCAGAATCAGATAGATCAATGGCTAATGACAGTCCTTTCTGGATGTGATACACCATGATGCCCACCGCGTGATTTGGCCCATAGACGGCCAATATGCTTACATGACAAAGAATCGTTCCAACACTTTCATGCCCACCACCTGATTTAGCCCACAGACAGCTGATATGCTTGCATGACAAAGCATCGTTCCAACACTTTCAGACGCTACGGAAACAGAGCGAAGACAAGCATGGAATATCCAAAAAAATATTTAAGTTACTCAAGTTTATGAATTAAATTTATAATTTTAATAATTTATTTTTGTCAATTTCTATTTTAATAAAAAAAAAAAAAAACTAAAACAGTGGCCAGAGAGAAATTTGTATTTTTGTATAGTTCAAGTTTTCAGTTTCTTAATTTTTTTTTGTCGTTTTCCAAATGTTAAATAACAGAGAGAGAAGACGAGCATGGAATATCCTTTTTTTGGGGTCATTTTCCAAATTTTGAATAACAGAGAGAAGAATATCAAAATAGTGAGAGGATTATTAAAGAAAGGGAAGACCGGGGTCTCTTTCGTTTTCATAGGTTTGACTTTTGGGCCAAGGATAGTATTCACCACACACTATTCCATTCTCAATTTCTTATTGCAAATATTAAAAACCATATTTTTAGTAATTTGCATTTTTATTAAAAAGAGGGTTTGGTATTTTAAAATATAATGAATAATTTAGGGCATAATTTAGTGAGTCAACTTTGGTTGTAAATTAAATTTATTGGCCAATATACCGTAGAAACCTCTTTTAAAGTGAAAAGAAATATTTGTGGTAAATTTGCTTGGATCCTTTCCTCAACTAAAATGACCAACTCATAACTTTTTCTTAGAAACATTATTTCATGGTTGGAGTAAGACTTTATCTGAGATCGACCTTTAAAATCCATCGCGACGAGGAGTAACCTATTATCATAACAATTGGTTTCAACTTTGATTTTTCCAACAAAATTTTGTCGAAATGGATACAAGAGTGAGCCTTCTAGAGGCCATTCAACTCAATAGTAAGAGTCTTCTAGAGACCACTCAACTCAATGCAGGGGATTTTATGTGCACCCCCATTATGAAGGAACACAAAAAGATAGCAAGCCCAAACAAGATTAACTGCAAAAATTCAATAGATTTAAAACCCTAACTTGCTTGGATTCTTTCCTCAACTGAAATGACCAACTCATAACTCTTATTGAAACATTATTTCATTGTTGGAGTAGGACTTTACTAAGATCATCAACATTCAAAATCCATCATGAAAAGGAGTAACCTATTATCATAACAATTGGTTTCAACTTTGATTTTTCCCACAAAAGTTTGTCAAAATGGAAATAAATAAGAGTCTTCTAGATGGCATTCAACTCAATGCAAGTGATTTTATGTGCACCTCCATTATGAAGGAACGCCAAAAGGTAGCAAGCCAAAACAGGATTATCCACAAAAATTCATTAGATTTCAAACCCTAACAATTAAGAAGAGGAAACTCATCACAATGATAGAACAACGAGCCTTGTGGAGTAAACAATATCTTTGCATTCAACCATAGTTACCAAGTTCAAGTTCAAGTTCAAATTCGAGTTTGATTCAATATGGGAAATGATGGGATTAGATGGATCCTGGGCAATAGATGGCTAATTGGAGGAGTGGGAGGAAGCTCACCTACCACCGCCATGATCACATGTAATTTTGTGTAATGAGAATGCGGTCAATGAAGTCCTACTCAAGCATCCCAAGCTCTAACCTATTATCATAACAATTGGTTTCAACTTTGATTTTTCCCATATAAGTTTGTCAAAATGGATATAAATAAGAGTCTTCTAGAGGCCATTCAACTCAATACAGGTGATTGTATGTGCACCTCCATTATGAAGGAATGCAAGCCAAAACATGATTATCCACAAAAATTCATTAGATTTCAAACCCTAACAATTAAGAAGAGGAAGCTCCTCAAAAAGATAGAACAATGAGCCTTATGGAGTAAAAAATATCTTTGCATTCAACCATAGTTACCAACTTCAAGTTCAAGTTCAAATTTGAGTTTGATTCAATACAAGAAATTACGGCATTAGATGGATCCTGGGAAAAAGATGGCTCATTGGAGGAGGTGGGAGGAAGCTCACCTACCACCACCATCATCACATGTAATTTTGTGTTGTTATGAATATAATTCATAACAATTAGCTAAATAAAATGAATATAAATATTAAATAATTAAATAATTCTAGGGTCAACTTTCTTACTGTCTAATTCTTTACATTTCTCCCGTTTGACTTTCTCCTGCATTTCTGCCATCCTTTCTTTTCTATTGTTTAACTGTTTTCCTCTTTCTGTATACCCGATTTCCACTTCCATGGGCTTCTTGAAATGATTAGAGGCTACATGATTGTAGGAGGGAGTAGAACCCCCCCCTTCTCAACCCTCCATGGTACCCAATTCTAGTATTCTACTCCAAACGCTAGTTCTGTGCAATTTCCTTCCTGCTCCATCTTCTGTCACTCCCTATTAAGTTTGTATGTTGCTAAGCTTTTACATACATATTATTTTCACAAACATCATTGATTTGTATGGCTATGGAGAAATTATCAAAGGCAATGACAAAGGCTTTGAAAAGGTAAAAATCCATTATTGGTATTTTGTTTATGAAAATAAAGGAAAATACAATAAAATGGAGGTGAAAGGTCACAAGTTGCATGTGAGGAGGAAATTCAAGGAAAATTAATGAAAATGAATAAATTAGGCACATCAATAATAAAAACACATTAGAGCATCAGTTTGGGGCCATTTTCTATTTTTTTGAAATTAGTCTTAAAGAGGAGAGGAGAATGAAGAGGACAAGGAAATCAAACAAGAAAAAGGAAGGACAAGGAAAGCAAAGGAACACAAGAATCAATAAAGAAAAGGTTTCATCAAATAAATTTAATGAGAATACTTACAGGTAACATGTAGCATATATGATTTCCTAGTTGGTTTTGGCATGCATGGTATGTGCATGTCTGTATTCAATTAATTTGTTATTGTTTGCATGGGTTTTGTCGGGTTTCGACTGTGGTTTTAGCCTTTCCTTCCTATTTTTGCATAAATGTGGTGTGAGGGGATTCTTTCTTGGTTGAGCTATTGATTGATGAAAGGTTTTGGTTCTGCATGAGGTGGTGTGAGGAAAAACCCAAGGGTTGGGGGTGGAAATGGTTTTCTCTAGGAAGCCCTAAATAGGTGGGTGGAGATAGGGAAAATCCTCAAGGGATGGTGAAGGAATTTTGAGGCATCCAAGCTCAGTTTGGTTTTGTGATCTAGGGACTAGCTCAAGTGAGATTGTTGTATGGTGAGGGTGGAGGTGGTTTACCCTATGGATTCTCTTGTTTATTTGTGGATTGGTTTATCCTATGAGATTCCACATTCAATCTTGCAATATGGCATGGGTGTGATTGGATGAAAGAAATATTTGGTTCAACCCAATCTAAAGTTAAGTGGTATATGGAAGTCCCTGACTTGGTTGGCTTTTGCATATGGTTAATAAGAGCTAAGTTTCTCTTGTCATGGATGGGTAATTATACTTGTTATTATGTGGCTTTAATAGTTGTTCTATCCTTGTTATCTACTTGATAATATGTTGGTTATAAACATGGTTATATGCCAGATCTAAGTACGACTTTTATCACATTTTAATTAATGAATGTCTTCTTAATGAATGCATGACCTAATTGGTGTTACGCATAAGTTGTGAAAAGGCATTTTCCTTCCAAATAAGTTTCAAATCCCTATGTTCAAATATGCATTCATGATGTGTAGTTTACATGTTTACCATGTGTTTGATAAAATATTTGTCCTTGTTGGGAGGGGTTTGGTCAAGTTTTTCTTCATTTTTTTGGTTTATAATACTTTTTCCTATGTTATTCATCATTCTTGGAAGTTTCATTGTGTTTTGGGTAGAGGCTTTAGTCCGAGCCATGAAAACATGGCTTAGAGTTCAAGGTCAATGGTATAAAACTGATTGGAAAAGTTCATAGTCATAAGGAAAAGCAATATGGTAGCGACTAAATGTTTAAAATTTTTTAGAGGCCTTGTAATGGGAGCAACTGAGAGAATAGCTCAGTGAAAAAGAGATTTAGCTTAGGCATTAGACACCTAGAAGGGTTGGGTAGCTCCTAGACGTCCTGTAATACACGAGGGAAGTCAATAAGGTCTTAAGTTGTCGAATCCATTTTCTTAAGATCATATAGGAGGTTTAGTCCCATCATAGTTACCCTCGACTCATAGTTACCCTGGGAAAATTGGTGAAAGCTGATAAATGTTGGAGGCGATTACAAGGTGGTATTAGAGTGGGTTGCTCTCTCTTTGGGTAAAATTTTATGCTATCAAGGTTATTATTGTTATGCATGGGGTCATGGTATACAACTAGCATGGTCATGCATGATGTTGGTATGGAACCACAATAAGATATGGGAAATAAGATTTTAGTAGCAAGATTTTATTAGCTTAATAGAATTACTTGCAGAAAGGAAGAATGGTAGGCATAACTTGAAACTCCATTTCATCCCTTTATGCATAACACATTCTCGAGGGTGTTTATCATCTCCATTAGACCAAGTAGTCGGTTACTGATTAATAAATTATTTAAAAAGATGAAAAATCTTTGAGCTAAAATCTCAGTCATAAATGTGTGACGTTAGTAGGTTGCATGTAACCTAACTAGCTGACTTAGAATGAGGTGATCACATTTGGTCTCTTGTATTAAAAGGATATCAGGATTTTCTATAGAAATCTTTCTTTTTAGAATGTGATGCTTGATTTTTCCATTAAGTCCCCTTATAATCCATACGAGAACCTTCATCATTGAGATTTTAGAGGAGGAAAGAAAGTGTCATGGGAAAAACTCCCTAAATTGCCTAGAAATTCACCCAAATCTTGAATTAATTGTCTATTAGTTTTGAAGTCTTTTTTTTTGGGCTCTTTGGCTTGGAAGGAATGTTATGACCCCACTAAGATACAACTTTTAAGATCAATTAAAACCCAATTTGGCCTCATTAATATTCAACTTGTAAATATTACAAAGAAATAATAGAACCCCTCTAGATCATTTATTCATTATGAATGAGTGGAATCCATGTGGATCTCACACAACAACCACATCATCTTATATCAAGGAAACAAAAAAATAAGCTCCATGAGGTTTCTCACATGTAGACACTCGTAAAACTATGAAATTAAATATATATGAAAAAAAGAGAAAGATAAATGAAAGAATTATGTAAAATATTATTTAATAAAATTAATTAACCAATATTAAAAGTTAATATATAATTCACAAAAACTGAAATTCTAAATTAATATAATTATTATTTTGTGAAAATAATAAAATTACAAACATATTAAACGTAATATACTTTGCAAAGATTTAAAAAAAATATATAATCTTTAATGTTATTTTGTTAAAAGCAAGTAACAACACGAAAGGAACCCAAAAAACAATGGAAAAAAAGAACCATGGATAACAATATGAAAATTAAGATATATTGGTTGGGTCAAATTGAATTAGAGTGAATTTAATGTTTATAATGTTAAATATTTTATATATATGATTTGAATAATGTATATTTTAATTTTTCAATTTTTATCTATTTTTAGAAGCCAATTGTATTAATTAAAATTTTAAGATGAGGTTTGGAAAATAAATTTGGAATTATTATTATTATTATTTTTAAATAATATGATTTATGAATAATTTTTTTAAATAAATTTTTACAATATAGTAAATTTAATAGACTTATTATTTTTATTACTTTGTTTACTTTTCTATTATTTTATAATTCACACAATAGCTAAACATCGATTTTATTATTTTCTGAGTATATATATATATATATATCATGTTAGACATTAAATCACCTTTATAGATTAGATATCTTTAGCAACTGAAATGAGATGATTTTCAATATTTAAAAAAATTAAAATGAAATTTAAAGTTTTACTATATAAATTCTTGGGTTTCTTTTACATATCCATCTATCTATTCTTCACTTTGTAAGAGGGGGATCTACCCCCTTTGGGAGTTCGTAATAATTATAAATACATTGGTATTCCCAATGAATCTCCGAACTGCTCCTTCTGCATCATCAAATACACACAACTTCAGAAACACGGTTATAAATCATAGATCCATAAACTATACTTCAAAGATCCGTTTTATATTTTTAAAATTTATAGGCTTTAATGTAAGTAAATTAGATATTTAACTTATCAATTTAATAGAGTCAAAATCTTTCATTCATATATTAAGTTTGGACAACGATCAAAACCTGAGTATCTGCCTACTTGGAAAACTCCTAGACAAGGTTATCGAGAAACTATAGGCATCCATGTTCATATTTACCATCAACTCTACGTCACTCTGTGAAACAAATATTTGCGGTTAAATTTCCACATTTAAATAATTCAAGACATAAACAAAAATTTTCCTACAAAATCTTCTTCCATTGAAAAACCATAAATTTTATCATTTGAATTCTCATGAAAAAAGTCCAAAATGGACAAATTGCAGAAGATGCATATAACTTATAAAGATGGTATTCATCTACCATAACATCGGCAGTGACATTGTTAGCTACAATCCCTGAAAAGAAAATCCCAAACACCACTAAAATATGAAAAACCTGAATGTGTGAAAAACATTACGGTGCAGGGATACGATTGATCCAATGATACCAACTTAGTAGTGAAAAAATGCATACCTAGTTGACGGATAAAATTATCCCAAATGTTTAGCCCTCGTCCATCGGACTTGGCAACTCCTTCCACCTGGTAAGTCCTAGATCCATAAACTATACTTCAAGGGACCATTCTATATTTTTGAAAGTTATTTGTACGCTGAAGCAAAAGCTGGAATTTAATGTAAGTAACTTAAATATTTAACTTATAAATTTAATACAGTCAAAATCTTTCATTCATATATTAAATTTGGACAGTGATCAAAACCCAAGTATCTTTCTACTTGGGAAAGTCCTAGACCAGGATATCAAGAAACTGTAGGCATCCATTTTCATATTTACCATCAACTCTACATTGCTTTGTGAAACGAATATTTGCAGTTAAATTTCCACATTTAAATAACTCATGTAGAAACAACATTTTTCCTACAAAATCTTCTTCCATTGAAAAACCATAAACTTTATCATTTGAATTCTCATGAAAATAAGGGCCAAAATGGACAAATGGCAGAAGAAGCATATACATTATAAAGATGGTATTCATCCACCATAATATCGGTAGTGACATTGTTAGCTACAATCCCTGAAAAAGAAAGACCAAACACCCGTAAAATCTAAAAAACCTGAATATGTGAAAAACATTACAGTGCAGGGATATGATTGATCCAATGAAGCCAAATTAGTTGTGAAAAAATGCATACCTGGTTGACGGATAAAATTAACCCAAATGTTCGGTCGTCCTCCATCAGAATTGGTAGTTTCTTCCACCTGGTAAGTCGAAGTCGTCGTTCCAAACACAAAACCCTTGGGAAAACTGGCTCTAGTCAGCCCGCTAGTGTCAACCTCTTGACTTGGCTGCCATACAAAGTGCCCAGTAATGCAGAGATTTATATAAAGGAAAAGAAAGATAATCATCGTTCACATCTCCATTTCAGTCACTTAGCTCACACTCTGAGTGTGTTTTTGTGTATTTTAATTCGATAAAAAACACAGAATGCACAACTATGTTGTGGAGCATGTAGCCAAACAAAGAGAGATTGGAAACTACGATTACTGGCATATGTTGTGGTTGATTTTCTCACTTATATTTGATTGGGAATGGCCAAATCCTATTACTGTACGTGGAGCCTATATTTTCCTAGGAATGGCCAAATCCTATTACTGTACTTGGAGCTTGCACTGTGGTTTGAATGTGATCAACCCACATGCAACAGACTGATCGCGCCATCATCGGTGGTCGATGTCAAGCATTTGGGTCTGTATTGCATGT
This sequence comes from Pinus taeda, assembly GCA_000404065.3. Taxonomy (NCBI): domain Eukaryota; kingdom Viridiplantae; phylum Streptophyta; class Pinopsida; order Pinales; family Pinaceae; genus Pinus; species Pinus taeda. Next base: position 13,660 of record APFE030811040.1, read on the forward strand.
GCACACACACACACACACACACACAGATATATATATATATAGATAGCACAAAGAATAAGCTTTGTGATTGTGATTGTGGTTATGTTATGTAAGCTTTTGCTAGTTTCAAGGTATATACTTTGTCGGGAGAAAACATGTAGTGAATGCAAAATAGCCAATTTATTCTCTCTCTAATAACAGGGACCCTTGTTAGGTCAATTTGATTCGGTTCAAGTCAAGGTTTGTTCACTCACGTTCTGCTAGTTTCCAGGTATATATTTTGTTGGGAGAAAACATGTAGTGAAGGCAAAATAGCCAATTTATGCTCTCTCTAATAACAGGGACCCCTGTTAGGTAAATTTGATTAGGTTCAAGTGTAGGTCTGTTCACTCAGGGATTTCATCTTACCATTCATTGTAGGGCTGGCTAATTTTCATTCATCTTTTTGTGCCCTTGCATCAATATTCACACGAATAAAGGTAGCAGTGTACCATAAACTCAAAGCATGCCTAATGTTGTTCTGCTTAGCTAAACAATGCACTACAAGAAGGTGAACCCTGACTTCAAAATCTACAATTGTAGCTAAAGCATTGATCTCAATTATTCGGAATGCAATCAAAACTCTGTACTCACCTCTCGTGAGGATAGGAAGACTTGACAGGAGTAGCTACGAAAATATAAGTGTCCATCAATTCCCAGATTGATATGTGATGGTTTGCCTTTTTGATCTGATCTTTCTAGCGTATGCATGTAATAACTCCACAGAGATGGTGTATGCATGTAATAACTCCACAAAGTTTGGGTGCAGGATCATTTCTTGGCAAACACCACCTTCTCCCCTGATTTGTCTCATTGTAATGCAATTTATATGCGAGGAGACTTCAAATTTTCCAGCCGCAATGTGAGTGCATAATGTTCTAATTAAAAACAAAAAGAGAAAAGAAATCTCGCTGGCCTCCATAAATATGGTCATGTTAAATAAAACTAAAATGAAAAGTGTTGGAGCAATGCTTGATGTCTTTGAAATCAAAGCAAGTCAAAATCATCAATGTTGAACTTGGAAAGAGAAAGGTGATTTTAGAAGAATGGATGACACAGAGTTTGTTGGAAAGCTGAAGAAACAGGACAGATGCCCAGTAAAGGATGGAGACCTAGCAATCATGTTAAGATGGGGTTTTTCCAAATGAGGAGCTCAAGAAGAGGGTATAGCTCCCAAAATTCTGGCCAGGAATGGTATCATATTTTTTGTTGGCAGCTAATGATAAAGTTCTATCTCAAGTACCAATAAGGAAGGGATGCTTCCAAGAGCTAAGAGCTAAACAGATGCATGGAGGAAAGAGAAGGAAACCTAGATATGATCCTCCATGATAAAAACCACAAAACACTCACTCAAACAGAGACAGAGATGGACAATATTATGTCAAGAGAAAATCAACATGCGAGTAGAGCTCGATATGCTAAAACCATAAGCTCGGGAGCCTGTGTAGATCACATGGGGATACTAAGGCATACATCTTAAATATCTCCTTGTCATTGACTTAACGCATTAGACCACTCATTGTGCCTCGCTTTGTATTTCATTCTCCAATGATGATTAATTTGATCAAGGGGTTTCCATGCCTCTCAAATGCTCTCAAGCGCCATGATGGTTGGACTCCAACCTCTAATGATTCATGAAAGATTCTTGAATCCTTAATTGAACTTGATTGAGTTTAGAGTCCCCTTCCTAGTTTATGCTTGGTGATGCAAATTTTGGACGCTTTAGTTCCTTCTTGGCAGGTTAGCATATATTTCCTATAGCAGCAGAGGATGGTTTTTCTGTGTGTTTTCTAATTACAGACCCAAAACCTGCATTGCCAGGGCAACCCCTCGAAGAACCCATGAAAATGGATTTTAGAATGGAGACTTTTGCAACCGGACATCTTTTCATTGGAATTTTTAGATTTACAGCGTGAAATGTAAGTTTTTGATTCAAGGCTAACGGTGGAAGCGTAAACAACATTGTCACATAGGTTTGGCTCAACGATATTACCTGCATTGGAAACCAAAAATCCAATTTCAAATTGATTTTGTTCATCTTGAAAGAAAGGGAAAAGACCAATGTTCCAAATTTACATGTCTATGTTCCCACCCAGTTTGGATGATGTTCAAAGTGCCATTTGCCTTCGCCCAAAATGACTTCATCAATCCTGTATTTGTGGAGAAAATGCAGAAACATGGTAACCATAATTCCTAGTTTTAAAAGGAGCCATTGACAGCTATTTGGAACAATGAATGCGAGTGTGAGTGCCACGGAGACCGAGACCGATGGGCAACTTGTGAGAAAAAAGACTTGGTCATGTTGCAGTTTTCATTGTTGTTTGGGGTTTCGAGTTTTAATTTTTTTAACAGCAACAACCCTTGGAAGTTGCAAGTAATGCAATTTCCATTACCAGGATAACTAATAAAAGGGAAAACTTGTTGTGTCTATTTCTTTAGATTGTTGAGCGCATGCTTCAGTTTGCGTCTAAACTTCACAATGCACTGTCCGTCCGTGGCGTTGCGGGCAGGGGTGATCTTGGTCCAATCACCCTTGCACCAAATAGAGTCAATATACCTCATAAGTACATCATCTAGATAATTACCCCACTCAAAATGGTAACTCCACATTCCTGTCATCAACCATTTCTACGCTTGCTGCCCAAAATATGTGTTTTCACAACAACCAAAAGTTTATCCTTTACACTTAGTTGGCTTATAATACCCGTGTGAGCTACAAAATATGACTTTACTATTCTGCAAATGTGCAATGGGTATATCCCATTGGCTTATAATACCCGTGTGGGCTTCAAAATATAACATTATTATTCTGAAAATGTTGCAATGGGTATATCCCATTGGCTTAGAATACCTATGTGAGCTTCAAAATATGACATTATTATTCTGCAAATGTTGCAATGGGTATATCCCATCCTAAACATATGGCACACTGCCATGTGCCTTTTCCGTTTTCATACCACTCACCAAGAAGCTCTGAAAGTCTCAAGAATCTTTGACCTTCGGGACGAACCTCTATAGACTGTGTTATATTCTTATTAACAACACTACGTCCACCAACTTGAATTTCCACTGGCTTATTCAATACTTTGCAAGCAAAAACCTCTACCTACCTAGGAAATATGGCAGAGAAGAGCACGGTTTGTCTGTCTAGTCTGGTATTTTGAACAATTCTAGTTATTTGAGGTTCAAAAGCCATATCAAACATCCTATCAGCGTCTTATATAAAAAGGTAGTTGACTCTGCGAAGATTTGATATCTTACTCCCACTTGTACATAAGATATCAATCATTCTACCAGGTGTGCATACCATGATTTCAGTACCTTTCTTCAAATCACTAATTTTTTGTGCCACTCCTAAACCTCCATAGACAGGTACACAATTCAATCCTAAAACCTTAGCAATTTTCTTGATATCATAGTGAATCTGTTGAACAAGCTCTCTCGTGGGAGCCATAATCAAACCAATTGGTCCATCACCTGTAGCAAGATGAGGTTGATCTTTAATATTCCTTAGCATAGGCAAAACAAATACAAGAGTCTTACCTGAACCTATTTTTGCTAAAAAAATACAGTGTCTTCCACTCATGATCACAAGAAGGGCCTGAGCTTGAATAGACATAGGATTCTCGAAACCTAATTTTTTGATGACTTCGAGGACATTATGAGTCAATCCAGTTTGGTTCCATGTCTTGACAACCTTCGATGTATCTTTTCCATGAATCTTCAACTCAAGCTGCTTTCTATAAAGTGCAAATGTCTCTGATGTCATCAGAGATATTTCTCTTACTTTCCAGTAAAAGTCTTTCTTTAAGGGAGCATGCTACACCTTGGAGTGGTCCACAATAGATTGTTTCTCAATTTTAGTTTTATTCATTTTCTTCATGAACTCGTCACCATTTTCATCATCCACTTGATCTTCATTGAAGTCTTCATCCTCTTCATTATCCGTATCAGACTCTTCACCTGGTATAATTCTCCCGAGAGTGTTTTTGATAGTCCTCTTTCCTTTGGAGCCTACACGTTTGGCTTCATTCTCAATTTCATTACCAAACATGGAATTTTCCGCTGTGTTGTTCAAATTTTCCATGTCAGATGTAACCAAGGTATTCATGAATGCATCCAGAGGATCAATTTCATCTTCAACATTGGCATCGGATTTATCAATCTTCATGGCCTCTCCATTCGACATATTTTCATCCTCCGAATCAACTATTACAGCATTTCCATTTTCAAACCCAGGAACATCTCCATGTGCTTTCATAAAAACCAATACATCATCATCATCAGATTCTTCACCTTCAAGGGTCCATTTTTTTCCAGCTTTAGCCTCTGGTTCACCCTTATCCTCGCCTCTCTTTTCCTTCATTCACTTCAGCTCTTGCCAATCTAGTTCGAGCGATGAATATGTATTGTTTTCTGCACAAGTCTCCTTAAAACATGTTGTAGTTTTAGCACATGATTTTTCTAAATGTCGAAATACTTCCTGAATTTTATTAGAATTCTCCATGGATTCAAAACATGAATGTAATGATATATTGTGTGGCGAACTACATTCAAAGGCCTGCATGATTATATTGCGTGCCATAGCTCTGATACCACTGTAGCATAAAAACTTATTCTGATGCATGAAAATGATAGCTAGTAAACTTGAATGTTAAAATACACAGAAGGGATTTAAAAATAATAATTTATTATTATATAAAAATGTATATGATGATTTGAATGTACAATGAGGACCCTGCTTTTATACCTTAGCACGTGATCTTTCGTGAATGGGCATGTCTTTTAGACGCCTTTTCACTTAATTTAATGACTAATTAACCTAATTAATTATTTAATTATTTAATATTTATATTCATTTTATTTAGCTAATAGTTATGAATTATATTCATATCAACAAAAAATTACATGTGATGATGGTGGTGGTAGGTGAGCTTCCTCCCACCTCCTCCAATGAGCCATCTTTTGCCCAGGATCCATCTAATGCCATAATTTCTTGTATTGAATCGAACTCGAATTTGAACTTGAACTTGAAGTTGGTAACTATGGTTGAATGAAAAGATATTTTTTACTCCATAAGGCTCGTTGTTCTATCTTTGTGAGGAGTTTCCTCTTCTTAATTGTTAGGGTTTGAAATCTAATGAATTTTTGTGGATAATCATGTTTTGGCTTGCATTCCTTTATAATGGAGGTGCACATAAAATCACGTGCATTGAGTTGAATGGCCTCTAGAAGACTCTTATTTATATCCATTTTGACAAACTTATGTGGGAAAAATCAAAGTTGAAACCAATTGTTATGATAATAGGTTAGAGCTTGGGATGCTTGAGTAGGACTTCATTGACCGCATTCTCAATACACAAAATTACATGTGATGATGGTGGTGGTAGGTGAGCTTCCTCCCACTCCTCCAATGAGCCATCTATTGCCCAGGATCCATCTAATCCCATCATTTCCCATATTGAATCAAACTCGAATTTGAACTTGAACTTGAACTTGGTAACTATGGTTGAATGCAAAGATATTGTTTACTCCACAAGGCTCGTTGTTCTATCATTGTGATGAGTTTCCTCTTATTAATTGGTAGGGTTTGAAATCTAATGAATTTTTGTGGATAATCCTGTTTTGGCTTGCTATCTTTTGGCATTCCTTCATAATGGAGGTGCACATAAAAATCACTTGCATTGAGTTGAATGCCATCTAGAAGACTCTTATTTATTTCCATTTTGACAAACTTTTGTGGGAAAAATCAAATTTGAAACCAATTGTTATGATGATAGGTTGCTCCTTGTCACGATGGATTTTGAATGTTGATCATCTTAGTAAAGTCCTACTC